>NDFZ01003500.1:0-29520 GCA_002192655.3 Mamestra configurata
GCAAATTGAAGTATGTTAGTTCTAGAGACAGCCGTCAGAAAATTAGGATGATATTCTTGAGTTATTTTCTAGAAATACGTCAGGAAAGAAAAATGATCAAGATCTGAATTAAAATTTACCGGTTAAGCTAGCCAGGCAGTTTTAATTTCTTGCTTTTACACGGTCTCCAACAAATTAGGTACCTACTTGATAAGGTTCATAACTAATTGTTACATTTTGAATCCCTAATGTTACCTAATTAGGTCTGTCTCATAAAAATGTATCTACTTTTAATGTTCCATCAATTTTAACAGTACCTAATAGCAAAATATCATGAGCATACAAACTGAAAGTGTGCCCATAGCCTACCTGCCTACCTACTCCATTTGTCAAAAAAACTGTTCGAGAGCTTTCGTTCTGACATTTGAGACATATTGTAATTTCAACGTCACTCACGTTCGTAGACTGACTGACTGACAGAGAGCGTAACAAATGTGCAGTCACTCGAATGTTGATATTTTTACATTATTTACTTTCGATATTTAAATAATGGGTTAGAGAATTTGTATGTTTAAAAATATATTCTTTAATGCTTTATAATTGAATTCATAACAATCATAAAGCTTTCCGAGATGTACCTAAACGTAAAGTGTAATAAAAACGTACATGTCAAACTAGGTTTTGCCGCGGTCTCGCCCGTGGCCTTCCCCAGTAACCATTGTTTTTTTTTTGGAATGATATGGAATGACGTTCTCTACCAGTTTAAAAATGTCAAAATTATCCGACAAACAAACAAATAAACAATTTTGTCTTTGACATTATATCGTCGATTCGACGTGTGTGGGAGAAAACAATCCTCCCATGCGTCAGATCGCCGCTAAAATTCAATACCAAACCATAAACCAAAAATAAAAGTTGCAAGCACAAAAAAAACACAGATAAATTATTAAAAACTCGTCCGTTATCGTTATAAACAATGGGAACGTACCATAAACATCAAAATAATAGCTTGGAGCACTTTTATCTGCCGTTTGAGCTGCATTCAGAATACGGACGTAAATAAACCGAAAGTGCAAAGACTCGATCGGGAGCAATGTTTGACGCTGCGAGCTATTTGCGAGCTATTGAAAACTGACGGCCGGTTACCGAGCAGTTTGTTCTTGATGTTGATTTATTTGTAATAAAGAAAATTAATTATTAATGCAGCATTTGTTGAGGATTCTATAGTTTAAAAGCTTGTTTAATTTACCTGGCTCTTTAATGTATTTATTTGGAGCAACCAACAGTTCATCATCTGCCTAGCCTTTTCCCAACTATATTGAGGTCGTTTCCGGTCAAACAGAATTAGGCTGAATACCAGTATTTTACTTGGAACGACTGCTTACCTGAACTTTCTAAGCAACAAACAATATTATCTACATAATTAATAGAAATACAAACAATAGAATTTGAAATGAAAACTTTTGTAGAAGCTGCTTAATTACCTACAAACTGAATAAAAAATAGTGACTACGGCTTTCTACAGCTATTTATATTTTTCAGTATAACCTTTAAAGGGGCTTTTCTCAAAATCCTCAACAGCTTTATAAACTCCTTAAATTTAAAAAAAAACAAGCTGTCACATTGACATTACAAAACATAGACAAGCGGAAAAGCAATGAGCGATTCAAAAATCGAACCCCACGAAATTGAAAGCATATTTATTTTATTCTTGTTTCACTTGCCATGTCGTCGACACCGGACGTGTGTAATGTACGGACCGTTTTTATGGCGATACAAATGTTAAATTATTACCTCCATGTACGGTTGCTTCGTAAAATATTGTGGCTCTTTGGATTGCAGTTTGAATCCTTTGTTTCCTGATGGACTGCCGTCTATGAAGTTTTAGAGAATTTGTTTAATATCGCGTGGGGGGTGATTCCTGTCTTCTTTACTGGAGTTATATTTTGTGTTCTTTGAAATATGTTTTCGTTTTTCTTTGCGTTTGTCTGGAAGACCGGGCTGGCAATGACAGAGAACAGACGAGTGTGAAAAAGGGAGAGGTAGGCCTTTGGGCGAAGTCGGGCTGTGGATGATGATGATGAGGCCTTTGGGCTATAGTCGAACAAAACGGGCTGATTAGATTAGATTGTGTTTATAAGGATGAGAGGAGAAATAACTCAGTTATTAAGATTTCTCTGACTTCTCAGCAGACGCGACGTGAATTAGACTTTTACTTAGAAACCGCAAAGAAAGCCAACTTACAAATTATCTTATAGAAATATAGACTATCAATGGCTTTACTTCATTATTCATTTATTTAAACTTTATTTACAGAAGTATTACATAAGCAGAATTAATGCAACAAGTCATTCTCAACCAGACCAGTCAGCTTTGTCTATGAAACAATGAAATAAATCTTACTTAAAAATTTAAAATGAAAATACCGAGTCACCCAGCTGTTTTGCTGTATCATATTTGAAGCTTTTACACTCTTATTAGCCAAGCATTGTCAAGACGCCAAAGCCTGTCTCTCTTCCCGATATCTTTGTTTTTTTTTGGGACAAACCCGCCACACATTTCCAACCACTGCAACTCCTGAAACCCAGAATCAACAGTGGCGACCACCAGAATAAAACGCCGAGTCAATGAAACTCGATGCGTCCCGGAGAAACGATTTAACTGTCTTGGATCCGGCAACGAAATTAATTAGAAAAGCAAAGCGAAGGAGTAGGAAAAAAATATCTTCTCGATATGGTGTCCGTTCCGGTCAGTCTTCCGTAAACGCCTCTAACAAAACTAAATTGAACAAAATCAATATAATACTCCCAACAAATTATTCCTCTCGTCCGTCCTACACATCGCACATCAATTCTTTACCTCTAAGCCGGCGCGTACGCACGCTTATTTGACAAACGCACGACATACATCGCCCCACCCACGTGCCGCCGTTGTACGAAGTGGTGCGGTACATACCCACGTAACACTAAATATACGGAGCTTGTGAATGAATAACGCGAGTATAAATGGCTGCGCGTGCGCTGCCAACGTTGTCACACGAGCAAGCACTAAATACGATGGAGAAGGTCGATTTTTATTGTGTTAAGATTGTGTATATCTAGACTGTTGAATTAGAGGTTTCAAACTGTAAGAGTTTTCGCCAATTTATAACTGCAGTGATACCTGGATGGGAACTAGGATGTCAAGGAACCGATGATTTTGAGCACTTATAGAGGTTGCTCAATTATCCAATATCCCAGGTTTAAAGTGACGTCATTTATAGAGAGCTTCGCGAAAAAGTTTTAATGATAAATGATATTTATTTTGTAAGTAGGTTAAACATAACACTTTTACACGTCAATAGTTTTTGGTCATTTTTAAACTAGATGAGGCCGGTATTTCCTAGCCCTGAGAAGAAACACCGAAACAAACTCAGAGGTCAAAGTCTCTTTTAAAGTCCATACAATCGTACTGGTCAAATCATATGAGAACCATGTAGGTTAATGTCTGCAGTGGTCTTTTGAGGAAAGTGCCACACAGATTTGAGTGGACCTGTCCAGACAGTGCAAGCATTTGTCAGTTATCGTGTAACTCAAACTTAGAACGTTAAGGAGCTCAATGATTTGACGAACAATACCAAAGTAAGGACATTTGGGTAGGCCGCATAAAGANGAGAACCATGTAGGTTAATGTCTGCAGTGGTCTTTTGAGGAAAGTGCCACACAGATTTGAGTGGACTTGTCCAGACAGTGCAAGCATTTGTCAGGTATCGTGTAACTCAAACTTAGAACTTTAAGGAGCTCAATGATTTGACGAACAATACCAAAGTAAGGACATTTGGGTAGGCCGCATAAAGAACTCTAACTGCCAGACGAAATGAACCCCTATTGCGATCTACATGGTCCTCACATTCACAATACGTTGTGACCTTACTGTAATCATCAGTTGAAGAGGTTTAACACATATCCAAACCATTCAACGTGGCAATGCTGCCAGTCTTCTGGGCACGTTTCCGGATGACAGCGATGCGGAGGAATACTTCGTCGCCTGAGTGTATTTTATTTTTGTATTTGTACCTACATATTTAGGTTTAGTAGATGTAAATAGTTATGTACATAAATACAATTTTCAATAGCTAAAAGTATCCAAACCCACTTAACCAAGTTTCACTGTATCTTCTGGAGTCTTCTGTGTCCTCTGTCAGTCGAGACGAAATAAGTTACTTCTAGAGAAGCACGGTCCTTATTCGTTACGGTGTCAGGTGAGATAGTGGTCAAACACGTGTCTCTCAATAATAGACTTCAGTGCTGTAAAAGCTTTTCACTGCTTTTTCAGACAAGATGAGGTCATTGACAATCTTTCAAGGGTTGGAAGAACCTGCTCATAGTACTCATGAATAATCATGATATTACGGGACCAACGCTGAAATCGCAAAAACCGTTTTCGTTTTTGTCGAGTTGTGCAAACATAAATGTACCTGCTGAACAGCAGATTTTCATATTTTAGACTTTGTTACCAAACTTTACGAACGGCAAAGTTTAAACTTTAAAGTGCTTATTAGAAAGAGAAGTCGGATGTGGCATATGACGCCAAAAGCCGTGACGCCCATACAGCTACCACAGAAAACGGCGTTTTCACGAGAGGGACAGACATATTCGTTTAAAATTGTTATATCTCGCAAGTCTTCGATCAATTTTAATCCTGTTTTGACTGTATTGTTTTTCCGATAGACTGGTTAAATTATAAATATTTTTTCATATAACATATAGGTATTCCCTCTTGGAGACCCTTCATCACTCCTTGATAGAATTATTTCGTGGATTTCCTGAACCCCGTTATACGTGAAACTACTCCAAAGACGAAGTGCTTTATAATGGGCTCTCGGGCAATAAATAACAAGCCTCCTAAATCTCAAACTAACACGTTTTAAACGTTTCAGTTGATTGAAATAAAACTTAACTTTAACGTCTTGTTTATTTTTATTCCCAATAAATTATAATAAAATAAATTTCGCGTAATGTTCAACAATTATGCAGGAGTTTAAATTATTGCCGCCTACTGGATACTAGGCGAGATTTCAGCCAAAACATGCAGTCTTTAAAAATATAAACGTCGAATGATTTATTAATTTATTTGAACAGAGCAACTTGCAACAATAAAACACATAAAAATGGCAAATAAATAACTAGCATTATGAATTACGGAATGATTATAAAGCAAGCTTTTTCCCTCGTAGCCACTAACTAGCATTTTCAATAGGAATGTTTCACATGACAAGATAAAAAAGTAACCCACACAGTAAGCAATACTGTAGCTTTCAATTAGTAATAGAGATTTAGTAATCGGATACTCAGACAAACAAACAATTTTACCTCATCATTAATAGCTATTAAATTATACCATGGCAACTAACCCCGGCATGAAAGAATTCTTTGTCCTTATCCATAATCTACCTTTGAGCCAATATTCATTGAATTCCGTTAAGACGTGATAAGTTAACAAACATTATAGACAGGCAAGTTAACTTTCGCATTAGTAAATAATAAATAAAGTAAATAATATCTGAGTGTGTTAGAGATATAGTTTAGCCAAAGAATTATAGATTTATAGGTACTTACCATACTGCCTAAGAGCGGTTACGCACTGCATCTGATCTGAATTCGTGAAAAAACGGATCTAGAGTCTAAATAACTCGGATCGAATTTGGATATTGTTTACGCTCTAATCCGATCTCTGATCCAAATCCAAGCTATTTGGGGCCATCTTTAGTATGACCGATTTGAATTAGAGGTAATGCGGAAGCGTTCATACAAACAGTACTAAGGCTACATCGATCCGCCAATATTTCTTCCAAATTGGAGACTCAAGGATGACAGACATCGGATCTAGTGCGTAAACAACCATACAAATGGTTCTATGACTATTTTATTTATTTGTTTAAGGATGGGAAATCATCAAATGTTTTCTTTCGCTCTGGGTGGAGCGGAAGGGCGTGTCAGACTCTTGACTGACTAAAACCCATCCATGCTCCTTCTAAAGCCCTTTGCGTTCCAGGGCCGCGGTGACTCTTTCGAACAAAATTCACAACCCTGGCGTTAACCCCAACAATATGAATTGAGCTATAGACAACTCAATTAATAGAAAAAAACCAATACGCTAAAGTTTGACTGATTTGAAACCCTTTCAGCCTTTTCAAGTAACCTTCAAACCTTACAGACTTTTTATTATGTAACCTTTTTTGAACCTGAACCTTTTTAGAACCAAAATGTGATTAAGCCTTAATTTGTGAAGTAGAAAAGGCAAGGTTTTGTATTTCAGATGAAAATCTGAAGTCGCACTAATTAGCTGATCTTTTTCAAGCTTTTTGCTCCGGCTTCCTCTTCCGGTGTAGTCTGTGGATGGCGGGAACAAATGTACGGAGCTGTACTTGCGACTTTTCTTCTTTAAATATCATATTATAAGTCTTTATACTGGGTATGCAGTTTAGAAGTTGGGACGGTGTGAATCACAAATCAGTAAAAATTAAGCAATTAAAATTGTTTAAATTCACCCGAAAATTGCAGACTCACTAAGATTGAAAAAAATATTTATTAGATTATAATTTCTCGATATATTATGGAAGAATAATTGTGAATACAATAAATCCCATCCAAATTCAATAGTATCCATGTTTAATAGGAAACATAGTTACAATATCACGTGATGTTTTACGGCGTTTGCAACGTTCCTTTGATATATCCATACTATTATAAAAATATTATGAATGTGAAAGTAACTCTGACTGTCTGTTTGTTACTTCTTCACGTCTTAACGACAGAACGTATTTGGATTAACTTGGCGCACGGGTAGACCATGACTTTTCATGCCGGGATAACTGCCGTCTTACACTGGCAGAAGCTAGTGGCCAATAAAATATTGTACTAAGTCCTCATAATCCATTGAATTATCGTGTAGGAAAATACTCTGATAAAACCTGGGGCCATGGTCTAGAATAGAATGAGACAAGTTATCAATCATTGAAAGTAATTTTGTCAAGAGCAAAAATTGACGTTCTATTATTATTGATAACGATTATAATTATTAAAAGTTCAAACTCTCTGGGATTGACATGCGCTAGCGAAATATTACGTGGTCGGTTTAATACATTTTGACTTTTTACCTAACTGCCCCAAAATGAGGGTAACGTTTTTCGACTATCTTTGGCTCTGACAAAATGTTAATTTGTATAGATCGTTATTATTCATTCTAAGATTTTAAATGATTATTCTTTCCACATATCCGGCATAAAACCACCATAATTTCCTTAAAAAAAAACATAATCACGTAACAAATGACAAAATAGCGGAGATGACAGCCGAACATTGACGAAANACATAAAAAAAAAACATAATCACGTAACAAATGACAAAATAGCGGAGATGACAGCCGAACATTGACGAAACTTCCCGAACGCATAATTACTAATCTTATGCGCCCGCGTCTTCGCTTCCTGCCCGCTTGCGTACGTCCTTGACCCAATATCGGTTATACACGAAAATATATCGGGAATAGTGTTCGGATTTTATCCGGATAAATACTCAAAACGAAAAATACTCATGAGTATCGGTTTTTATTCAAATATTGATCCAAAATTAATTGCTGAGTTAACAGTTTTGAATGCATGTCGGTTCTAAGACATAAATACTTTTTCTGTCATGCTTTTAAATAGTTGTAAAATACTTTATACGTAGAGTTTCCGTTCTTAGCGCGATAAGTAAAGTACAGTTGGTTTTTCTTTTTTTTTAATTAAAGCATTGAATAAAATAACGTTGAAAACTGTAAATTTGGATTGTAAGTTCTAAGACAATAAATACTTTTTTTCTTGCTTTATATAGTTGTAAAATACTTTTAAAACAACCAAATCGAATAATAATAACAACAGAGAACAATTAGGTACTCGAGTATCCTGTGAGTATTTATCTTCCGTGCATCACTAGCCGAGAACTAAAGCATGACAGAGGAAAATTAAAAATATTTGTACGTCAACGGAAGAGCGTTGCTTCTGAAGAGTGCCGTAAATAAAGGAGCTCGTTAAATGAGTATTTAGGGTTGCCACAGCGTAAAATGTTGTAGTACCCATGAATTTTATTAGGCTTGTATCAACTTACATAGTTAAATCTTTACTTCTTCACTGGAGGCCATTTGGTACGAACATCAATAATTTTAGCTATTACTTTGAGTCTTGCCTTCATGGGAAGAGATATTTAAAATATATAGGCCCTTATTATCTCTCTCGATTGTTTTTTTTAATTGTTTGTAAGGTTCTTAAGGGACATAAAAAATTACCAATAATTAAAAAGGCGGGAATATCAGAAAAAGTGTGTGAAATCAGTAAGCAGAACAAATAAATCCAATCGATCGTATATTCTTTTATTTTTAACCGACTTCCAATAAAGGAGCAGGTTCTCAATTCGGTGGGCATTTTTTAAAATGTATGTACACCGTGTATTGTGATTTTTTTTTTCGTTCGATGCGGTATACTGGCAATTTGGTCCCGTAAAATTGTATTCAGTTTAGCCCAGCAGTTTTTATTTTATGAGCATTTTCCACACTTGTAGCTAACTAGAATAATGTAGTTAATTAAGTCGTCAAAGTATGACGTCGGGTAATTCGTATCACAACTAAAAAGTGAAAATATTTTTTTTTTTTACAAAAAAGTACAACCGTCTTCAAACAGAAACACTACAAAGTCTAAAACAACTTTAATTTCGGAAGTCGTTGCCGAAAAAGAAGAAACAAAACTAAAAACACCCACCCTATTTTTTTGGAAATGTTTTTTATCATTGAAACTCAATGTTTTAAACATGCAAAGCAATGGATCTGGAAACCTTTCAACTGTGAAGTGTGTGTTGCATATGCAATTATCTTAGTTCGCAATTTGGGTGCGAGTCAAATAAGTTGTACCCAATAAAATTCAGTTGATGGTATTTACATCTACTTTGACAGATGTAAACAAAGCACTCGTATGCAACAATAAAAATAATGAAAGTGATTTAATTATATGGGCCATAGTGTAATTTTATCAGATTGTAATAACTTTTAGCAACAATGAGCCATAACATACAATAGACACATAAAATAGGCCATAGGCAAGAGGGCATAGTTTCGGCCACTGCTCAGCAGTTGCCCCATAGGAATGTTGCCACAATTGGGTGCAGTGTCGCGCATCAATGAGTACCACGTGGACTGGTTACAGGTCATATACATAAACAATGATCATTTGACTGTTTATTGTGGAATAAACGGTCCAATAAACTCTGTTCATTAATTGTAAAACTCGTTATCAGGGCTACCATCGGAACCCTATGTCTGTATGTCTGCCAGCGGGCTGTAGCTCATGAAATTTAATAGGTGGATAGTTGAAATAATCTAATGTCACTTTAAGAAGAAACAATAATAATGTAATTAAATCTATACTAATATCATAATTATAATTATAAAATATAATAGATGCGAAAGTTTGGATGTTTTGATGTCTGTTACTCAATCTCGTCAGAACGGTTGAACGGATCTTGATGAAATTTGGCACACTTACACATTTTATACACTTTTTATTAAATGAATATGTTCTCTTGGGATAATTTTCGATATTCACGCGGGCGGAGCCGCGGACGGCAACTAGTTTATTATAAGTAATAATTTAGTGGCTGAATCTTTTGAATGTTAATAGGCGGACAGTTAACATTTTCACTGAGTGCCCTGTGTATGTCTATTGCCGTTGTAACAACAAATACTTGAAAAACATCATACAAAAAAAACGCGACGTCTTTTTTGGTAACCCTTCGTCTGCTCGCACTTGGCCGAAGTTTCCTGCCTATGGGTAAAGGAAGCAACCCTTTACCTATTCCAAAAGGCCAGGGCAGTGGAATTTTCTGTTATGAGAAGTAGCCTATGACACTTAACACCGTAATAGTTTAATGTTCTATTTTTGAATGATTTCCGTAACCGGCTCAGCACCTTTACTAAATTATACAAGCAATAATGTAGATTAGACGATAATATTTTGAGAAATGTAGACCAGCAGAAAACACCCATTTCGTTGATAAAACAGCGTGTTAACTTTTACAACTAATGCTAAAAATTCTACCCAAACTCAGGAATACGAAGCAAATATTTAAGCACCCTCGGTAATACTTGGCAGCTTTTTCTTTGCCAAACAGCTAACATGCAGCCTGAGATACATAATTTACGATCTCCCAAAAAAAAACTGGCAACCCTGCAACATTGCCAGATTTCAACCGCTTAATTTTGACAAATAGTTTGTCGCTGCTATTATTTATTATGGCAATATTATTTTATCGCACAGATTAGTTATCTATAAATCATATTCATTATATCCGTCTGTTAACTGTTAAATGATTTTAATTATTAAAATTAATTTGTTTTTGAATGATTGGCTGCCATCTGTATTAGCATGTGAGTTTTTAGCCGTTTTATTGAAACCATATTTTTGAAAAATCGATATAATGTCTACGCAGTGTCTACGTTTCTTTTTAGATTTGAAAGAAAAAGAGAATTTTTATTTATTTGTGCAGTTTATTTTAGGCACTCAGACTAAATCTTCACAGTAGCAGTGCCCACCTTACGTATTATTAGGTAGGTACTATTAATAGGTAAATTCATAGCATTTTAGTTCACTAGCAACACTGGTGTGTGAACCAACCACGTTACGTTACGTTTAACTTTGATACAGTTTCATGATTTAACTCTAGGTACAAACTATCAAATGTTTGTTTAATAAACGCGGAATAAGCAAAACGCGATCTTTCACCTACATAATCTTAACTCCTTATTATAATCGCGAAACTGTGGATAGATGTTTGTTACCCTTACACGCAAAAACTACTTAAAGAATATTTATGAAACTTCAAAGTGGGTAGTGACCGGGGTTACGGGGCGTAAAGTACCATGTTACAAAGCGAGCTTTCGTGCAATCAGTACGTGCAGTCAAACACGAACATGACACGTATGTGTTTTGTTTTACACATATTTTAGGACACGTAACATAACATGCTCGCTGCGAATGTTACATTACGGCCCTTAACACCGGTCAGTACCCAGATTTACAGTAGTTTATGTAGTTTATACATCAGAACACATAGGCTATAATTTTAAAATGGGTGAGAAGTTCTAAACCCCGTAGGACGGAGCCACAATTTGCATCTAGTGAAATATAAAAGCTTAGTAAAAGTGCTTTCAGATTAAAAGTCTACTACATAAACTATGTCATAATTATAATATTAAAACAAAACACGATATTTATATTGTACCTACCATAATACTTGAGAACCAATAGAATATAGCATATAAGTTACAGATTGATAAATTACTCTTGAACAGCGCTCCCTCATCCTTTGATGTGCTCTCGAAGCTTTAAAGTGCATCGTACATAATATTGATATTTTATGCTTTGTTCTTTTAACGAATACTCTTTTCAGTGTAATGAATATTGTAATCTGAAACAAATCCGTCGTAAAACACGCGGCTTTTAAGAGGCTTAAAAGATTTAAAGTCATTGAAACGATAAAATGGCGTATGGAAATTCGCGCGCATTCTCCTGTCAAAGTGACGTTTAGTGTGGAAACTCGATTGTTTATGGTTCTTTATAAGAAGGTGAGGAAAAGAAAGTAGTACTTATAAAAGCAGAAATACTTCATTAAATATTGAAAAGCGTGCTGCAATAAAACAGAAACCAATAGTTTCTTAGAAAGTTGGTCTTGAAATAGAAAACTAATCATCATTTTGCTTCTTAGCTGGAAAATATTAGGAAATACTTGTCATCGTTAATGTCCGGTCGGTTAAAAGCCAAGCGGCCGTGAGACAAGATCTGAATCATCTCAAACAATGGCTACTAAATATAATGTTTCAAAGGAGCTCTTAAAATGTAACGTGTAAATATTAGCACAATTTAACAGAAACAGCGCCACACTTTGTGACAACACGAACCTTGAACCAACACCCGCCCATAAATATTGTCAGCTCGAGAAATAGACTTCTTAGAAACGCGCGAAGTTTTAAAAGATTGTCATTGTTGTTTAAAATATCACACAATGAGCGTATTTGTAGAGCACATAAAATTATCGTGCCGAGACCATCTTACTGAAAGTCCGCAGCGATTGCTTTCGACTCGAGTTTACTCCAAGTATTGCCAACGCTAATAAATATCTTAATGCTCTTATAACTCACATCAGGTGTCGAGCTAGTTTATGCTACTGTAATCATAATATTGCGGTTAGTCACTCCGCTAGCTCCCTGCACCTCCACGGTTGAGTCATAGCGACGCATAAATTAAGCCGAAGGGAATACACTACCTCTATTTAGGATCATAATTTAAATATTTTTCATCAGTTTCCTACAGCGATTAGTTTATCGTACGCGTGCGGTGCTCCGGCGGATCGACGACGTGTGAACTCATAAATCTGTACTAGAACATCTGACCTGATAATCTAGTTTACGTTAATTCCTCGAAGATTAATTTGCGGAGCGTTACGCAGCGCGGCGTCACCGCGTCCCGCATAGACTGGACGCGCGCGGACTGCGCATGCGCCTGGGCCGGCATGGCGGCGCGCGCGCTCTTACCGCCCGGACCATGAAACGAAGACAACATGAGCCAAGCGCTGTCCCTGCTCAACTTCATCAAAATACCAAAAAAGTTATCCCCACGTGAGAGGACATGAGCCCCGGAACATTCTCACTGCCTGACTACTTAGTGCCTTACGTTATAAATAGTGTAATCTTGGTGCTTCGAAACAATAAATAATGTTAGTGAACACAGACACGCGGACGATAAGCTCAAACGTTTAAGATGTTAGACGTTTTTCGTGGATTGAAGAATCTGATAAAAGTGAACTATGTCCACATCGACTCTCCAGTATTCCGCTTGCACTACTCGATCACGGTGATCCTGCTGATCTCGTTCAGCCTTATCGTGACGACGCGCCAGTACGTCGGCAACCCCATCGACTGCATCCACACCAAGGACATCCCCGAGGATGTGCTAAACACGTACTGCTGGATCCACTCCACCTACACGCTGAAGAGCTTCTTCAAGAAGAAGGTGGGGGTGGAGGTGCCCTACCCCGGCATCGGGAACAGCCGCGAGAAGGGCAAGGAAGACATGAGCGACAGGAAGATCTACAAGTACTACCAATGGGTGTGTTTTTGCCTATTTTTTCAGGTGAGTTTTTAGTTTTAGCGATATTTTTCCCTGACTAACAAACGGTTGACACGCCTACTGAGGTGTCGCTACTGAAATTAACACTCACTGTTAGATCAGTTTTGACAAGTCGTTGACAGCTAACGTTTTTTTCTGTCGATGTTACTCGCGCATAGACATTTCATTTTGCTTTGAATTTAGAAACACGCGCAGAGCGACCGTCTTCTTTTCATTTGTTTCTTTTAGTAAATGACGTCTGTGATAATGGAAACATTGTTACTGGCCAGTTAAAAAAAAATGTTACCATGGAGAGATCTTTTTGAAGTCGATTACGGATCAACAACTTATCTGAAACATTTTAAGCTTAGGTCGTATGGCTGGGTTAATGTGTCAAATTGTGTGCATAACGCAAACTACCTGTGTAAGTATGAAAAACGACATAAAGAGAAGATTATTGATCAGCAACCGGCTTAAATATCAATGTTTAGTACAAAATTGATGCAGTAAAATTTAAAAAAAAAAACTGATGTTGCCAGTGTCGCAACATAGATGCTCACGCGCATAAACAAAGCACAAGTAAAACAAGCAAACTATAATTAGCGCAGCACATTGTTAATGTTGCCAACGCGACCCGGTCCACAATAAATATTTATTTTTTATTATTTTCTACCGGTTTACGATCGATAAAACCGGGGCGTTAATCAGGGAATCCGGAAAATGCGGTAATCAAAATATTTTGTGTAATTTATAGAGTGCATGTCATGTGCGGTCGGGCAGTGAGCTTGTCTGTTTTTAATGTTAGCAGAGATAGGTACAGGCAACGTAGTATTTTGAAAACTACTTTTTGACGTGACAACGTCTAATAAATCGATGAACGCCGGCTGCACGCACGAAAAAGGATGACTCATTGCAACGTTACGCTCATTGTAACGTTACGATCGGAGCGAGAGCGCTGCACGATCCAATTTTATTCATAAAAGTATGCAATCATTTCATCAATGTTTTGTTATGACGTTGTCACGTTAAACTATTGTCCGTGAACCGATTTTACAGACAATCAATTTGTTTTTTAGTTTCGTCGCCATTTTACTACCTTAAAGTGGCAATGAAATATTAGATACTTAGTAAAAATATGTAACAGAAATATGTGTCATATAGAAAAATTATTCATAAATCATCGAATCGCATCTTTCACTTGTTACCCAACCATTCAGCTAGGGTTGCGGAATTTGTTCGAAAGAGTCACCGCGGCCCTGAAAGGCAAAGGGATTTAGAAGTAACACGGATGGGTTTTAGTCAGTAAGAGTCTGACACGCCCTTCCGCTTCACCCAGAGCGGAAGAAGTCATTCGATGATTTCCCATCCTTAAAAAAAAAAAAAAGAAAACAACCATTCAAGATATAATTACATTTATGTGATATGGAAGTTAAGGAAATAAATTGTATTCATGAGTATTTTGTACACGTATGTACACGCTAGCAAATCTTGTTGTATTCAATATTCAATTTAATACCAAAATTAAAGAACAAATTCGGGAGCTACCCTAGTGCCTTCGCCATAATAGAAACCCAGCTAAACCATAAGAATCAAACCAAATATCTCACATGTTTAACAGTTTATACGGAACCACTATATCTAAGGCACATCTAACTCATAATTAATTTAAAATGTCGGCCACAACCCACTACTGTCGACATAATTAGAAGCGGAAGGATTATCAGCTTAACTCCATGTTAAAGATTACCGAGATTAATTAAACAGACTTTTACAGTAAGTCCTTATGAATTATTGCTACTACGAGTTATAATAGTTAGAGCGGTAGAAAAACTATAGATGTTCGAGTTAAGTTTTGAATGGAAATACTAGTTGTTTACCGATACATCGCTCGTGTTAAAGTAGCCTATAACCGTCTCCAGGATCCTATCTATCCTGCCAGGGTTGCGGAATTTGTTCGAAAGAGTCACCGCGGCCCTGGAACGCAAAGGGCTTTAGAAGGAACACGGATGGGTTTTAGTCAGTAAGAGTCTGACACGCCTTTCCGCTCCACCCGGAGCGGAAGAAGTCATTTAATGATTTCCCATCAATAAAAAAAAAGATCCCATCTATCTCTGTTCTAAAATTCATCAAAATTGGTTCAGCGTTACAGGCGTGAAAGCATAATGAACAAACAAGCTCACTTTCATATTTATAATTTTAGTTAGAAAGCCAAGAAATTGTTTTTGAAACGAAAAGTTTATCAGTCAAAGGTTAAGATATTAATGTAAACAATCATGAGATTAGTGCTTGTTATTTTTATCAACCAATTAAATCGACTGACATTGTATTGTTTGAAACTTAAGTTCACTAATATTGTTTGCTACGGCCTGCTACGAGGCCTACGATTTTGCTACGCCGTAGCACTTAACAGACCCAAACATATTACTACATACTTATACATATGAATATGGATTTCAATAATTATTCTAAACAAAGTTCAAAGGCTTAAAAGAAAAACGTTCTGAACCAGGTTGTCTCTAAAAATGGGCTTCCAGCGATAATTTTAAAACATACAAATTGCAGCTGTTTAAAACTGTTTAAAACCATAGACATTATTTAAAACTACTTTTTCGTTATAAAGTAATTTCAAAATATTATTATAACTAAATAAATATTTTGAATCCTTGTACTTTCCCATTAAGTATCGGCTTCCAAGGAGACGTTGTATAAGTTGGCAAGAAGCTATGTTTTTATTAGGGCTGGCTCCGGTGGTCGGCTAATGTATGCAAATATCAACAAAATGGTAATGCCGACGACGACTCGCGACAACCCTGACGTTCCACTGATGCGACTTTTTAAATAATTCTTAAATTTTCAATCGCAAATGTGCGATCTTTCCTTGTTACATTTATTTATTTATTTACCAGTACATGACTAAAAGTGATATTCTTAAGAAATTAAAACTACTAACTAAATTACTGGAAAAATAAACAACGGGTTGCACTCCGGGAGTACCGGCAGAAGTGTAAACTTGAACATTGACGTTGTGCATTTTTGATATTTTGCGGATATAAAATATATTCATTTTGCGGCGGTCTACTCTCCCTCTGTCTTACGAATTTTCGATCAGGTCACGTGTCCTGACGCGAGTTCAACATTTTTTACCCATCCCAAAAAGTGCACAACACCGCTAAAGAAGATTTCACTTCAAAAAAAGAGAAATAAAACACAAACAAACATGCAACTGTATGAGTGGTATCCTTCAATTGTAAATAATTAAAGCCCAGATTTTAGATTAATCCGTTTGAAGAGCGTATGTCAATAATTTATGATAGGTCGAAAGGCGTGTCTTAGCATCTAGCTCCTCAGCGCACCGCACTCTCCCCGTACTTCCACGCGGAAATTTCAAAACCCCGTCAACTTATTCAAACTGCCAATTGATTCAGTGTTGCACGCACACAAATAATCTACACATTTAATAAAATCGTAGACTTGCCGTGTTCGTACATTGAATATTTTTGCATAAAAATAACAGAGAAACGTTAGGTCAAAGACATACATAGAACACAAAAATGCAATTTTTGAAATATTAACATATATTGTTATTCTTTTGAATAACCTTTTAAAGATAGAATAAAATAAATATTCGCTACTTCACTCGCGTTAATATAGATTTTCGCAAAAAACCTATAACTGACCTTTATCTGTGCCAAAATTCATCTAAACCGAAATTGGCGTGAAAGCCTTGTTAAAGTTTTTATGAAGCCAAAAAAACTAATAGCACGATCGACAAAAAAAAGTAGTGCCAACATAAACAAAGAAAAACTCGTGCCCTTTTCCCCATAAGGGTTCAGAACGCCACACAGCGACAAATCGCACAAAAACGTCGCAGTATCAGAACCCATCCTTAAACAGATCATCAGAATAAAAATGTAAGAGCTCACTCAAGTAGCTGTTAATATCGGTTGATTATCATCCCGACACAGACATTACCCCCCTTACCCCTCTTCTGCGACCACCCCACACCAAAAGCGACCTAATTTTCACTTTATTAAGTTAAATAATGGCATGTTTACCCGAATGGAAGACAGTTGTACACTATTTAGGGATTTTTTTTAAAACAAACGTTTTGAGTTTTGAGATAAGACGTAGTTAGGAAGGTTTGATTTAGTTTTGTTTTGTTCTTTTGATTTCGTGAGATTGGTTTGTTTTCGGCCTTGAACATTATTTATTTCGGAATTTATAAATACATGAATTCTTTTTCAATGTCTAGTGGTCCCGGCGAACTTCGTACCGCCTCGGAATACATTTTTGCCGTGTTTTGTTTTTGTCATGTACCAGAAATGGCGTTGTAATTAAAAATAATTTTGGGTTCATTTTATTTTCTGTAATTTTTCCAATGTGATAATAGTTATTCTTAACACATACAAAAAAACAAAGTTCCTCAAAATCGGTCCAGCCGTTCTTGAGTTATAAATGGTGTAACAAACCCGACTTCGTTTCCACAATTCTACTTCTTGCGTAGTGTCATGTTTCACTTTGGGTAAGTTTAATATAGTAACGATAAAAGTAGCGGTCACTTGACATTATTTCTTTAAAGAGAGATTAAACGCCTGTCTCCTTCAGCTTTTGTTTCAAGTACCTTATCATAGAGTGATCACTTCATCCTGCTTTGACCTACTTTTAATCATGCAAGTAATACAATAAGATACGTCTTTACTGAATTAGATATGCATGAGTTTACATCGGCTCCGTTCGTTCCGTTCGTTCTTCTCCATAAGCATCTACTTTTTGCGAATGGACAACTAGAGTCACTTATATTTTAATTTTAAACTGTATTTTGTCGTTCAAAAGTGCCTTTTAATGGTCTAGTTGAAATAAATGAATTGACTTTGACTTTGACTAAATATGTAGCTTACAGGTCGACCATCAAAGTTAAGATTCGCTTTCCGAGGTCCGTTCGTGGATGGGTTATTAGTATTACATACAGAGTTTTTTCCGTACCTCGGAAAGCATGTAAGCTGTCAGTTCCGGCTGTCATTTGAACATCTTTGACAGTCGTTACGGGTAAATAGAAGGCAGAAATTTTGACACCAGTTTTGACAAGTAGTTTTGCGTTTTCTAGTTACTGTAGGGTAGGTAAAAGGCTCGCATTGGTCGACGTAATTTTTTCATATTTTTAAAATTTTGGACCTTTCAGCCATCACCGTTATCAAGTCTAAAGAATTTTCGATAAGTAGTATCTTTTCGCAAATTCTTTCGTTCGGTAGCTTTCGGGTTTCGGTCAACTAGTGGAACATTGTTTTGGTTTAGAACTATGTATGCTGGTATGGTGCCCCTAAGTATTTGAGGGTTTCTCGAGGCTTATCAACGGGCTGTAGTGTCGTTTTATGTGGAGTCACGTCTCCGCATGGCGGAGACATCACGGAGGTGTACATTTTGTAATTTTCATTAAAACACACGTGTTGTTAACGCTAGCANTAAATACATGAATTCTTTTTCAATGTCTAGTGGTCCCGGCGAACTTCGTACCGCCTCGGAATACATTTTTGCCGTGTTTTGTTTTTGTCATGTACCAGAAATGGCGTTGTAATTAAAAAATGATTTTGGGTTCATTTTATTTTCTGTAATTTTTCCAATGTGATAATAGTTATTCTTAACACATACAAAAAAACAAAGTTCCTCAAAATCGGTCCAGCCGTTCTTGAGTTATAAATGGTGTAACAAACCCGACTTCGTTTCCACAATTCTACTTCTTGCGTAGTGTCATGTTTCACTTTGGGTAAGTTTAATATAGTAACGATAAAAGTAGCGGTCACTTGACATTATTTCTTTAAAGAGAGATTAAACGCCTGTCTCCTTCAGCTTTTGTTTCAAGTACCTCATCATAGAGTGATCACTTCATCCTGCTTTGACCTACTTTTAATCATGCAAGTAATACAATAAGATACGTCTTTACTGAATTAGATATGCATGAGTTTACATCGGCTCCGTTCGTTCCGTTCGTTCTTCTCCATAAGCATCTACTTTTTGCGAATGGACAACTAGAGTCACTTATATTTTAATTTTAAACTGTATTTTGTCGTTCAAAAGTGCCTTTTAATGGTCTAGTTGAAATAAATGAATTGNAAGCATCTACTTTTTGCGAATGGACAACTAGAGTCACTTATATTTAAATTTTAAACTGTATTTTGTCGTTCAAAAGTGCCTTTTAATGGTCTAGTTGAAATAAATGAATTGACTTTGACTTTGACTAAATATGTAGCTTACAGGTCGACCATCAAAGTTAAGATTCGCTTTCCGAGGTCCGTTCGTGGATGGGTTATTAGTATTACATACAGAGTTTTTTCCGTACCTCGGAAAGCATGTAAGCTGTCAGTTCCGGCTGTCATTTGAACATCTTTGACAGTCGTTACGGGTAAATAGAAGGCAGAAATTTTGACACCAGTTTTGACAAGTAGTTTTGCGTTTTCTAGTTACTGTAGGGTAGGTAAAAGGCTCGCATTGGTCGACGTAATTTTTTCATATTTTTAAAATTTTGGACCTTTCAGCCATCACCGTTATCAAGTCTAAAGAATTTTCGATAAGTAGTATCTTTTCGCAAATTCTTTCGTTCGGTAGCTTTCGGGTTTCGGTCAACTAGTGGAACATTGTTTTGGTTTAGAACTATGTATGCTGGTATGGTGCCCCTAAGTATTTGAGGGTTTCTCGAGGCTTATCAACGGGCTGTAGTGTCGTTTTATGTGGAGTCACGTCTCCGCATGGCGGAGACATCACGGAGGTGTACATTTTGTAATTTTCATTAAAACACACGTGTTGTTAACGCTAGCAGAGCTAATAACAAGATAACAGCTAATCACTCTTGCGGTTTCTTCAAAAAATTGTTGATTGTTTTTACAGTAGACATTGATTATCGCGAAACAGAAATCTACTTACTAAATTAAGTACTACTTACCAAATTTAAACCGGGAAAAAGATTAATAATTGCTTTTAGTTGCTACAAATTGCTATAGCAGTAGCTTTCGACGCTTTCGACGTTCTCGTAGAACATACCTAGTTGTATTCCATTCCGGAAACCACTTACCACTTACAAAGATCTCTTGCGATAATTTCCTAATCCTGGCACATAACAAAACAACACCTATCAATTCACAAACCAAACCATGGCACACTCCAAGAACCAGTCCATTACAGACGACTCAGAAACCAATCGAAACGTCTGTTTATTATACAAGATAACAAGCTTTTAATGTTCTGAACCTTGTCTGATACACGCCTCAGCATAATGCATGAGCACTACCCAGATTAGAACCCACGTCCCGGGGGCACGGAAGCCCGCACTATCACACCGGGATCATGTGCCTAAAATATAGACTATGTGTGCTGTTGCTGCCAATTCGGAGGTTTGGCGAGAATCACGATAATGCTGCAAAATAATTGGATTCTGGTCTATTGTAGCGGTTAGCGTGGATATATTTATGATGCTTTTCTAATGGATGGTTAAGTTTGTTAGGCTTTGTTAAATTTAAACGATAAAGTAACAATAATATAAGAGTGTCATTATGTTCAAAACAGGCTAGACTGCTTATTTACAAGTAAAACACTTTTTTGAAAATAATCTTAAAATATTTTCAAATTATTCATTGTAACGGTAGTTTGTACAAGCAAAAGGCAGAATGTGTTCTTAGGACATCAACATTCATCTGTATAGCCGTTTATTTATGTAAATTAAATAAATACTTTTCTACATAAAATCCACATATAATATTGAAATGTATAATATAATTCGTCATAAGCTTTCGTATGTCACGTCACCACCTAAGGGATATTAGTTTAGGTTCTTTAAAACCAAAGCAATGTCAAAGGGCTATGATGCCTCTTGCTTAAGAAAGGTTTTATTAATGCTAACATATAGGTAAATTGTTTCTCGCTCTTTATCAATTGAATCTGACTGGACATAACTTCGGGTTTTATTGATTTAAGTGTTCTTTATATCTGTCACTGGATGAGTATTGCAAACTCCTTAACAATATCTTGGGAGATCAGGTATAAACTCTCGATATATTGAGAACCAAACATTTCTTCAACAATATACGAATCATAATTCTATAGTTCCATAATCTGCCCATGTCGTGTCGAGAAATTTTGAACTGACATAAACTGGCGACCAGTATTCATACCTTCATATACCTACTAGTAACTTAATAATCATATCTTCTAGTTATATTATTGAGTGTGCAAATGACTTCATGGACCATAGACCTTTCATAGATGTAGGCAACCAATCTACTTTAGCCAGCCAAACCCTNACTAGTAACTTAATAATCATATCTTCTAGTTATATTATTGAGTGTGCAAACGACTTCATGGACCATAGACCTTTCATAGATGTAGGCAACCAATCTACTTTAGCCAGCCAAACCCTTAGTCAAATTTCTTTGTTCCCATATTCTGCAATAGTCCTGCACCAACCGGGGATGTTCTTGACCTTCACCAACAATTATCCCTGTATGCACTACATACAGGGATAATGGCCGGTTGGTGCCCCATTCACCCAGCATTCCAATTTAAATGTCTAACGGGGCCTTTGCGAGTTGACTTCGGCCCCTCGTACGCCTAACAATAGTCCGGGACCACAGGGTCCCGTGATTGTCAAATACATACGTCTTAATTTTGAGCTGTTGGAAATCATACTTATGTGTAACCGGGCAATAAGTTACCCAGTGAAATCATGCGTGTGGTTGCAGCTCATAAATTATGACGCTTATTGGACCAGCGATAAATCCTGCCTCCGGTGACCGTCACAAATGGCGCGGAATCATTCTGCTCGCACGTCCGTCTATATTTAGTATATCTGCCTATATGTCGCGGCCTATCGTACCTAAACTGTTTTAGCTCTGATAGTTCAAGCATTTGCTTGCAATAAGCTTGCAGTACAATCAGGGGAAGCTAACCCAAACGGTAGGTACATATTTTAAGCATGCAGTAGGGTTCCAATTTGTTTTATTTTTACCTATCTAAGACGGACAGCCGGTCGATGGAGCAGACATGTGTTAGAGTGGAGGGGCCGTGTATGGGCAAACGTAGTCGTAGTGTGGGACGCCCTGCGGCACGATGGATCAATGATTTGAAGAAGGTGGCTGGCAGCGGATGGATGCGGACTGCTCAAGACCGGGATGGTTGGCGCTCTTTGGGGGAGGCTTACGTTCAGCAGTGGACACCAATTGGCTGATATAATGACCTATCTAGAATTTCCCTCGCACGGAAAGAAGACCAGAGGGCCACACACCCAGGCGAGAGCTGATTATGTTTTTTTTAAGTCACTTAAAACTAGGTACTCGAAATTTTGAGCAAGTGCGCAAACTTAGTCATTGCCGCCGAAGCAGAATAGACGACCAGGCCAAAAGCGAGGGCGTTATGGAGCTGAGAGACTGCAATGACAAAAGCTCACGTGTATCAAAATATGTTTTTATCTGCCATCCGCTCGGCTACTACTCAAAATTTACTATTTTCGAAACAATTTGACATGAGTAAACGTTTAAAAACTGGCACTAGGCCTCCGATCAGTGACGAGTACGCCATACAAATATTGGTTTCGTGCAGGAATTGAAGCCTTAGAAGTCAGTCGCCAATCGTGCGGAATTACTTTATAAATGCTGACCAATCCTCGCGTCCTGAATCCTTTTTATAAAGTATCCTATCTACTTTGTGCTAATTTATCTTTACTTTGGAACGTCCAACTAGCTTCATTATATTTGACTGGCTAACCTTGATAATCCAAAAGTGCGTGATAATGGTTTAATTGTAAGAAATGCTTTGAGTTTGAAATAAGTGAAAATGTTATAGTAATCTCAAAATATGTTTTGTAAAAAAACTTTTTGTTATAAAATATAACCGAATTCCAATTCCAACTAAAAATACTATAAAGTATAAAATAACTACAATTTCGGAAGTCGGTGTTTTTGGTTTTATTTCTTCGTTTTTTGACCGACTTCCGAAATTAAAGTTATTGTATACTTTATAGTTTTTTTAATTGTTAGTCGGTTGTATTTTTTGGCAAAAAGTGTTTTATTTTTATTTTTAGTGGTACCCCATACCTAACAACGACACTGTAAAGTCACACGAAAGCAAAATACGCTATTCTGACATATCATCCAAGTAAACGGAATTGCGCATTTTTTCCTGCTATTTTTATTTAAAAACGAAACTACTGAACCGATTTTGATGAAATTTCTATGTGACCAATCGGAAAGTATATCCTTTCACATCATAAAATATTTTTTCCAATCGGTTCATAAATGACGGAGTTATGATGTAACATTCATTTAAAAAATATAACCGAATTGAGAACTTCCTCCTTTTTTTAAGTCGGTTAATAAAAACATGAATTCTAAACCAAGATTCAGCAGCATAATGAAGGCTGCTGTTAAATCTTGGTTTTGAATACCAACCTAAATTATTTAGAACTCGCGCTGAAATTATACTTTTTTTATGCTGCCATGTAGTCGGTGCATTGGTGTTCGCGATGTTTACACCAAACGTCAGTTTTATTGTTCTGATTATATTATTGTCAGACTGTTCGCAATTACGATCAAAATATACGTATGTCTGTTTGTGCGAACTTTTCAAACATTGTTTTACTTATTGATGATTAACCCGTAATGTGGGCCGAGTTTTAAATTATATGTTTTCTGAATTAAAATGGAGGATTTTATTCTGATTTTCGTGTGATATTTTGATGATAACAGAATCCGGACGTTTTTCGAGTTTGTTATTTTTCCTGTGGTCTGTGTGTTTTCTTTCCGCACATATTGTAGAGTATTTTATGTGATTGGTTCTGCGTTTTGCACGTCTGCTGTTTATCGTTATGCGAGCGTGTTGGTCATGCCGCTTTTTTCAACGTATGACACATCGATGCTACGAAACTGAATCCACCGCTTTTTTGTACACCACCTTTTTGCCTGAAAGTTGCAAGGTTTCAGTAACTTCTTGATAAAATTTAAGCATATTGAAAAATGTGACTTTACATTTTAATGTCCAAATAAATTCACATTACTTAAATATTGTTTAATATCCACAAGGTAAATCTTAACTAATATCTATGATAAAATAAAAAGGTAAAATATTACTTTCATTATAAAATGCGAAACCGCTGAACGGATCTGGATGAAATTTCACAGAGATTACAATCTGGAATAGCACACAGACTTAGACTATATGTTAAAAATCCATATAAACAATTAACTCATTGATTCGTCGATAGCAATTAGAGCATCGTTATTTAAGCAACAAAGTACGTAGCGTAGTAACAAACGGAGCCAGATTCTAATGAAGCAGTAAACAATTACTATTTATTAACAGCACTTCGTGGGAACTGATTCTTGCATACACATAGTATATAGTACAGAGGTAGTACATAGAGGTGCATTGTACTTTGTTGTTACGGCAAGCTTACAGTCTGGGAATTCTAGGTGAGAGCGAAATACAGCGAAGTCTTGCGAAAATTTTTAGCGATGGAACTGGCAGAGGTTTGGAGACAGGGGCTTTCATATAGAGGACTAGCTTTTACCCGTGGACTCGCCCGCATTTACTTTTATTTTCGCAATTAAAAAGTAGGTTGTAGCTAATGATCGGCTTCAGGGTTCCCATCTATCTCTGTTCAAAATTCATCAAAATCGGTTCTGCGATTTAGGAGCGATAGGGTCACAAACAAACTCACTTTCGCATGTGTTATATTAGTTAGGATTAGGATTGTCAATCCTTACATTTTGTTCATAATGCAGTAGGCTACAGTAAGGGTAGGCCAGCCCATACCTAATGTCCAAAAAAAAAAAAAATCTCATCACATTATTCAGGGTTGAAATCACGATACTGACGATGCGAATTTTCGTCCAGTTTTAAAATTTTTTTGTTTGGGCATTTTGTATGGGCTGGCCTACCCCTACTGTAGCCTACTGCACGCGCAGGACGACGTCGCAGATAGTATGTCACCTTGTCTAAAACTCAAGATTAAGCAAGAGCGTATCACCTGTTATCAATTCTTTGTAGGAAGAGAGCAAAACCTATCACCGAATATGTCTAGTAGCAAAAGATGTCTTTGTGTGTGGCCGTAAATGCCAGAAAGCTTCTTGCAGCCTTAAATGACCGTAAATTAGGTACAGCTAAATGTAGGTCCTGTAAATAACAATAAAAACTACACAACATTACCAATCAAAATGGCGGCATATCAGTTATTTTTCCCGCGCTGTCATTGCGGAAGGCAAAGACAACTGGACGTACAGCCAACGCATAAATCACGCGTGTCGGAGCGATAGCTGCATGTATCCGAACGATGATCGATGCATCCGAAATGTATTTAGAATTCGACGAATTTAACGTTTGTTTAATATTTACCTAATGCATAATTAGGGGCTTTTCGTTGTGTAAATTATGAAGCGAATGTGGACTCGACTGGAAACTAACTCACTGAAGATGAGGACAGGAAAATCATACACTAATTAGTTTTTATTAACTAAGGACCAGAAATAATCGAGAAATCCCATTGAAATCTTCATCTAATCTTTATGAAAACCGTTTCGTTTGATTAGTCTTTAATGACTCCAACCTTGACCTTCATTGACCTGATCACACATTTCTACTTTTACTCACTCCATGTTCTTCAAATAACTTCCTCGACCAATGTCAATTTTAATCTCTAGAATATAAAAAATAGTGTTTATTGTGTCTACAGAGAAAACGTGGGCTATTATCTAAAATAAATGAGCCTATATATTTTTTTGTTTGTCTATAAACAATCGCGCAACACACTTAACATATATTAAAGATAATTTATAAACTGTGTTAATAATCCTAAATATCCTACTTAACAATCAAAGCTTCTTTTAATATATTTAGAAGAAATTGAGCGATAAATCTTTGACCTAATCCCGAAAACAAGCAAACCTTAGCTAATAAAAATGGCCATTTGAAATAAATTATTACGCGTTCGAAATTCTAATACATGAACTGTCAAGGTTAACCATAAACAATTCATTCGAACGAGCAGTAGAGTAATTAACTCATGCACTTTTGGCGTTTGAAACACAAAAACAACACGTAAATGAAACTATAGTGTTGTACTCATTTATGGTTTCCATATTTCATAAGTCGTTTCGCCTGTGGCCGTGAAAAAGTCACGACTCGCTTGCGTTTTCACGCCAGTGGGAAATGGGCGCAAGTTATAAAATATTGGCGGGAACCATTTGGCATGCGGCTCAATTATTTGTTTGAAATGCCTAATTAGTAATGTTTCCTCTACTGGCGTGTTTAGCTGCTTTGTAATTAACTGCAGTTCGCACTCTTGGTGAAAGAATGTAGCTACATTATTGTGAATGTACCTACATATATACCTATACTTACATTTCAATTGCTAAACATTCTGAAATTAAGTGTTTAATATTAGCTATTATTATATACGTACGTGGTACGTGGTATCTTTGAATCGTCGATCCCACAATCCCTTAAGACCAGGGTCTTTAACCAGTGCGTCCTTCCCGTAATGACTTACGGAGCCGAAACGTGGACACTCACCATAGGCCTGGTCCACAAATTCAAGGTTGCTCAGCGTGCAATGGAGAGAGCAATGCTCGGGATTTCTCTGGTGGATAGAATTCGCAACGAAGTCATTCGCCAGAGAACTAAAGTCACCGACATTGCGCGTAGAATGAGCATGCTGAAGTGGAAGTGGGCCGGCCATGTCTGTAGACGGACAGACGGTCGATGGAGCAGACATGTGGTAGAGTGGAGACCGCGTATGGGCAAACGTAGTGTGGGACGCCCTGCGGCACGATGGATCGATGATTTGAAGAAGGTGGCTGGCAGCGGATGGATGCGGACCGCTCAGGACCGGGATGGTTGGCGATCTTTGGGGGAGGCTTACGTTCAGCAGTGGACGGCAATTGGCTGATATGATGATTATATAATTAAGACACCCCAAATTGCGTTAATATTAAATTTATAATTTTGTGGTCGGTTACAGCTAGGGTTGTTAATCATCAGAGTCCCTGCCAATATTTATAAAAAATAACATACAATTGAATTGAGAACCTCCTCCTTTTTTGAAGTCGGTTAAAAATGTGTTGCTTTACAACAGCTGTCTGCGATTAACCTTGATTATTTAATCAAAATCCCTTAAAAAAATAATTGCAGATGACTTTTCTATCATGTCTACTAGCGTCCATGACGTCGATTAGTACTAAACCAACCATCAAAAGTTTCACTATTCAAGGTGTTACAAATTAAAAAATTTGAAAAGGGTTAATTTTACTCATTATAATGAACAACATTTTTCGAAATCGCGGTAAAAAAATATCATTTGCTCAGCACATATTGACGATTTTTGCACAGATAAATGTATGGGGCATTCGATTTTATATCAAGTGCTATATTAGCCGACATTAAAAACGCTCCGCTCCGCACTTCCGCTTGTAACTCAGCCCGCAAACAGCACGACGTTGATCGTTACCGAGTGCCAAGTGAGTCAGCTGTGATCTTGGACCTATCTGTCGGCGCGGACTCTAATCTATTGTCGCACCGGCTAATTATGAAGTGTTATAACACGTTAACTGGGCTCTAAAGAGAGAATCATAATATTCTAAGCGTGGGAGTGCCCACAAAGGTACTCCTACGCTTTGGTAGTAGGTATATTATGGTTGTATACTAATTTGTAACGAAAAGTCAGTGAGAACAAAGAGCTAGACCAAATCGGCCAAGTTTGAGTCGGACTTGCATGCGAAGGGTTCCGTACTATAAACCGAAAACATAATTATTGAGGTACATAATATTTGTTGTTAAAGCTGCAGTAACAACACAAACTCTGTGAAAATTTCATTTGTGGATAAACTAATGAAATTTTACGTTACGTTATGTTTAATGTTGATTATCCTTCGGGTATGGAACCCTAAGAAACCGGATTTTTCTTCTATAAGTAAATAAATTTACACATTTCAGTTCAATAATATGCTTGTGCCAAGCAGGGCGATCAGTAGGCCAATTTAATACGATAGCCATGCACTTCTATTATTCCTAGAAAAGTAAAGAAACTTCAAAATATAGCTGTCATTTTGTGATGAATATAAACCGTAATCCCGTTATATGTAACGTTAACCTCATCTCTCATTCAAAAATTATCGAGAAAGCTTTGTGCACGTAGGTGTCTTTTGTTTTAGTGCAATTACAAGCATTTACAAGCTACACGTGGGTGTGGTTTAAGTAACTTTAAATACAATGTGTTGCATTAAAATGAATAGGACTCAATAATTACCTGTCATTTCGCCTACGAGAGTATTAATCTGCATTTTAACTCTCTCTCAAAACTTACTTAGACTTAACGGTAAACATAAACTAGCGAGCATACAATTAAGGTCAACTTTAAAAGGCGATCCTACAGATTGTTTGATTAGATAAAATTATTGAAACTAATATTGTCAAAATTAAGAAAACAACCTTATTGTGTTTTTTTTCTTGCCGCAAATTATTCTTGACTATAATAATAATAATTAATTAATTAACTATTTAATTTTTCATAGGTAAATCATTTTGCCCGAAACTAATTAAATTTAATTTTTCAGAAGCTCTTTCGTGTTTTCCAAATATGTACTGCGTAAAAGCTCAAAAAACAAGATTTGATTGACATGAAATGCATTTCATTTTATTAAAAACTTAATAAATAGATCATAAAGTATATTTTCAAAACTCGTCCACACATTTCAAAAAAGGAGAGATGATGATAAGTGTAGATTAAAGTAAAAGTAAACAAACTAACGTAAACAACCATGCCTTGAGCACCACGTGTCGTGCTTCTTTACAATCCCTACGCTTCTTGCTTTGTCAACGTTATTCATAGTAGGCACCTACATCTGGCCATACACCGGGGACGATATGCGGCCCCCTGTATGGCCGTCTGACCTTTTTATAGAAAAACTCTCAAATAAACAATTTTACCCACAGATACCTATCCTATGTACGGTTTGACCTCACAATATCGAAATCCGATATCCCTTAATAAGCTACTTAGTAGGTAAAATCGAAGGTCAAAAAAAGCACGTGTAAAATTATTAAGGATGTTTTGTTTGATGTCTCTTCTTGGCAGTTTTTCAGTACCTAACCAAGGATTTGGCATCTTTTTGTGTTCGATAGCAATTTAGTATCAACCTAATGTTGTCGGCTTTCTCCCGACGAGAGGTTGGAACGGACTGGCCCTCAACTATGTCATGCCAATACCGTCATGATTCCGCTGTGGGAGAGAGATACGGGACGAATAGCATTATTCCTTTTACACAAATAAAACTTTACGGCAATGTCTCGTCATGGAAAGGGGCCTGTTCTTTTAAAAGTTTAGATTATGTATCTGT
>NDFZ01003501.1:3702-29521 GCA_002192655.3 Mamestra configurata
TCCTCGCTCAGGCGGCAGTATGTGTTGTTGATGCACACTGAGCGCCGGAGGTCCCGCGCGGGGTCCTCGATGTTCTCTAACTTCTGCGAGCAGATCTCGATGACCCGCTTTCGTTCCTCGTTGGCGCGGAGGCGCGCAGAGATCATGGACAGCTTGGGGCGCGCAGCGGGCTCAGTGCGCGGCGGTCCGAACATGTCGTCCTCGAAGGCGTCGGCGATCTCCGCGCCGCGCGAACTCTCGCGCTCCTCTTGCGGCGTCATTCTGTAACAAAAAACGCGGACACATTAGCACATATTAGCGATACGTAAAGTTTAGTAATGGGCCCGAAATTAGAACAGCCGGAAAGTAACAGGTACTTAATTGTAGAAAATAACGAGTTACAAAGTAGAGTCCCCTAAAACGATTAGGAGGCTACGCAGTAAGTCATTAATCACTAAGACATTATTAATTATAAAACTGTGACGGAATGTGAACGAGTCAAGGAGAAGCCCTAATTATTTCATAATAACAAGTACTAGGTCAATCGGAGAACAATGCATCGAAGTCCGAACGGGCCAATCAGGTTCACAACTCGTTATAATCCACTCTCCATTCGCAATCACATCAAAAACTACAACAGATATTAGCGAACAGGTTTTGAAGATAAAAAGCACCTTGAAATGCATTTCGTCAACACCTACCTAAATAAATCAGGGGAAATGATGAAGAACCCTGACATAAACATGATCGGCAATCCACTGAGATCCGATCACGGTAAAAATGGTAACTCCAATGTCACAAAGTTCAAAACACTGGCACAACACAGGCGCGCAATTCGTCACTTTGTCCTCGACGACTATAAAAAAGCAAAAAGACACAAGTGAAACAAAAATAAATCGCGCGGTGAGCGGCGTGCGCGCAGCTCGGCGAACACTCGACGAATGACAACATACCTCGCTGTAGATAAGACATTGAAAAAGCCAATTGCGTCATGTACTGCTACGTACGTATGGAGAGGAAACGGATGACGTAGACCATAGCCGTCATTTTAGACGCTATTGCTTGACTAGTCATGACTCGCCGTATAATTTCGTTTACTAGACAAAAGATGCGAGTAACATCTACTGCCCAATTTACGAAAACTACATAACTGAAATTGTAATAGATTCAGATAAACAAGGAAAGTACTTTTTCCTGTTCGATAAAACAGTTGTATCTTGACAAAACTAATAGGCTACAAATGCTCATGATATTGAATAACCCTCATATATTGCAACACCAGGATGGTTAAGTATGCAACATAAACGAATTTGGAGCAACTTTACTGGGCGCAATAGATTTGAAATGTTCGACTGTGGAAGACTTCTTTCATGAAATGAGGCGAATACCTCGAACCATTCGCCGGAATAACAAGAACGTTCAGAGGACACTTAAGGTAACAATGTAACCTTCAACCTTTGCAATAGGTAACGTTACGAGCTACTAATACAAGAATAAGTAAGCCTAGAGGTAAATTACTGAAACTTGACTTGTAAAATGAAGCTTTTGAGAATCTGAAACTAATTTAGCTCTCACACTTACTACAAAAGAAGATACCAAAGAGGTACATAAATGTGGAACAGACATTCCTTATTGCGAAAACCCTACAAAATGTTTAGAAAGCTTCTAGTATGTCCATCATTAGTCGCCACTGTACTAATGATAGCCTTCTATGCATTAAAACATCCGGTTAAAATTTTGGGCAACTCCCTGACAATCCTTAAGGAAAATAACCTGTTCGCCTCCTTGCATTTCGCAATTTCATGTTTCCAATGCTTCCTAATGAAAACCTATAAATACAAAACAACAAAAGTGTGTAAACCAGCCAAGGATTCATAAAACCTGGACTAGTTCTAGTGTGAAACACGTTCGTTCACAATCGTATTATCGAAAAGACGTTACACGCTACGTGTTTTTGCACCAAAATTGCCCTTTGCCCAGAATCCTTTGGATCCAAAGCTAAAACGTGATTCATAATAATATATCTCTCATTGCACTCTGAATATTACAGCCGTCTGTCTGTGTTATCTCAGTGTTGGTTGCGTTCAGTTGTTTACTCAAGGTAATTGGCGAACAGAAAGATTTGCGACGAGTATTAATGCGACTGTTTTCTTTTGTTCTCTGTTACCTTTTTATACCTCAAGGCAATCGCTGCCAGTCTAGATGATATGGCAACTATTGAAAGGTTGTAGCAACTGCATTGGTAATATGGACACAAAAAAGCTTGCACCACAAATTGCTGAAGACATATAGCACTAAATATATATGCTTGAAACAGAGACAATGCTAGTCAAGGTCAACTTATTCAGAAATGTGGGTGGGTGCATTACCTGATAAAGTAAAAAAGTCCATGTTACTCCATTTCAGTACTGTGCGTAATGAGCGAAATATTAATTTCAGCATTAAATTTGACATAACATAACATAAAGTTGAAACAAGTAATATCGATGTTGCTAACTGTTATTGCAGATATCACCTACACAATTACTTTAATATGGTGTAATAAAAACTGCAGTAAACGCGTTGACAGCACCACCGCGTTTGACATTTAAAAGTTCAGCCTTTTTTCTACCATAGACAAGTTAAGTAACCAGATGGATCTATTTGAATAAATTGGTTCATCTGAAGATTTCAATGATTTCTGGGTTTTATTAATATTCTGGGTTTTTATACGCGTCTGTGTTTTTCCATTCTACATTAACCATGACTGGACTTCAAATCAAATTTAGTCAGTGTCAGCCACAATTTGAATTAATTTATTTGTCTTTACGTTTTTTTGTATGCTTGTGTGTTGTAAAGAAGTATTCATTCACTTTCAGTCTTATGGTGTTAAAATCTTGTTTCAAATCAAATTAAAAATGACTAAGAAACACTAATAAATGTGCACAACACGCTTGTACCGTGCTTTATTTTTTTCGTGTGGCGAATGCGCGACGACAGTACACCCGGTGAAGCCGACCCCACCAGTTACGATCTAATAAATCTCGTCCGACTCGACCGACGCTACTGCCTACCTGCACTTTCTTTTCTCTGTCCCACACGAGCCGGGGGCAAGAATCCACTGATATGTGAATGCCACCATAATATAGGGGACTTTTTTGTAACATTTGACATCGTAGATGATGCGTCTGATGCTAGGTCGCCTTTTCAAACATTTAATGTAAATCACTACACAATTCTTGAAATTTATGTAGGACAGTTTAAACAAAACAATGAAGCATTTGAATAAGGTATTCGTTATCAATTCTCCTCGCTTTCGACGAATAAGTCATGTCATGACACAAGTAACGTGAACGTATGGTTAACTTTTTAATGTGAAAAGTTTTTTCCTTCCCAAAATTCTACGATGGTTTATTTGCTTGCTGAGTTTATGTTTTGCTTCGTTCATATTGATAACAGGCATTGTTTTCTTTCTCATTTTCCTGCTCGTCTACATCATAATGCAATAACCAGTCCGCGATACCAATTATTAAATCAAGAATAATTTTACGAGTGGCTCGTAATTGACAGTCTCGTTAACTATTAAAGTTAGAAGCTCTTCTAAGGCCACTGTCGCCTCAATTTCCATTCACTTCTTGATAGTCTTCAGGTAAAAGCAGAAACTACAGACTGTATTGCATTAGAAATCATTGCAGACGTATCGAATTTCAATCCAATTCGGATAGATATCCTTGAAGGTAATAAATATTTCTTTAAAGTATTATCCATTTTTTGCTAAATCACTATGACCGGGTACGGGTAGGCGTTTTGATAGAGCACCTTTTATGGAAAACGTATGATACGATGAATTATCGAATGTAGGTGGAAACATATTACCGATACGATATAATAGTTTAACGATATCCGGCATTTTTCTCTAATTTCCCGTATCGCACACTTTCTCGACAATCTCTATCATGCCCTTAATTGCATCATCTCTTTGGGCTTTTAGCCGCATCTAAGTGAACAAAATAAGTAATTTGCTGTAGAAAACAATGTGGTTTTATTTGTACTTATTTTTATCTTCACTTTCAGTTTATCTATTCAGCATTATCTTTGTATTAATAAGTCGTCTAAATATACTTGTGTGATGATTTTTAATAATTTGTTTCTTATTATCTGGTAAGAATCGTTCCAAAGTTTTTTTTGTTTGTCATGATGATTAAAAAGTTGTAAAATCACGAACACGCGTAAATGTGCTGTAATTGCCGTCTATGACCGAAATTGTGCGTCCCTGCGAGTTGCATCATCAATTACTATGGCGTGGGTGTTACATAAATTGCTTTTGTTCATTAATACTACAATAACTTCGTGTGTTACAAATTATTAAATGCACAACACAGAATATCTATGAAATTAAACTTTAACTATGATCTGGTGAAAGTTTACTCATTTATGAAAATCTGTAATTATACAGACTGTTTCTTCTAGTAATAGTAATTTCCGTTTAATTTCTTAAGTTGAGATCATTACTTTTTTAAATATTGTCAGTTAATTTTATTACACCATCTTTCATTAATCCTGTTACCTGTTTCATTCATCAATGATGTGCATAAAAGAATTTTTCTATGGAAGTGGATGATTCATATTTTTTTTTAAACAATTACTCGCTCAAAGCCGACAGTCCTTATGTAATGACCTCACAATGGGCGGTACCTTTCTAGGTCGCTAGTTACGAATAATTAATTCAGTTTCTACAGTAAGTACTTCTAGCATAACTTTAACTTCCTCTGTGTCAGATTATTCTTTGTGCTTTGGTCTTGTAACAAGATCGTTTTGGTATTATCCTTTGTTTCCCAAAAATATTCTATTTTAAAAAGGAGTTTCGTAGTTGTAGTGACTTCTTTAAAATCTTGTTTTTTCACTCTAGCTATGGAATTGTAAGAGGAACATTTTATTTGTTTTTGTGGAATTAAAATGATATGTAGTATGGTTCCTATGTTCCAAGGTAATACATAGTTGTTATAAAGTTCAAATGCCATTTATGAGAAGTTATATTTTACGGCATCTTATACAAGGATTGTTGGAACTTGTGGCGATGCGTCATGATTATTACTGTGAAGTCATACTAAACGGAATTGTTGCAAAAATTTCCCCAACCGAATATGTACGTCGGCAACTTAGTACAGACCTGATAATCGGAACAAAGATACTGGAAAATATAAACACAAGTGAAAGAGACATACAGAATACATTGAAAGAAACTGCCTTTAAATATTGTTGAAGTATTGGAGACGTTCCACGGAAGCCGTAAAAGCCTAATACCAAGTAATTTAGCACGTGTGGTAATCAAAATCACTATATAATATAGTTTGCGTGTTTAAATCGAGCGCCATATAACGTTGATAGCCCACAGCAGACAATGGATGCGGCTCACAGCGTATAAATCACGGACAATGGCTACGTAGTTGACGCGCTTTTTAAACTTATTGACTCTGTTATAGATAGTATGTACTTTGTTGTTTATTTTAAACAGGAGGATGAGAAAAATATGCTTTTGGTTGTTAAGTGGAACAATGAGTCAGATTAGTTTTTCTTTGAAGCCAAATTATCCTATTGTACAGATTGAGATCACGCACTGACGTAAAATATCAGGCGCCATTTTTGAAAATCATTTTGAACACAAAAGTTTTTGCTGATAACAAACAATCACCGGCGGAACATAAAATACCCACTTCGGTAACTTTATTTAAGCTCTATTTTTCCAGTTTACTAACAAAAGTAGCAGCTCTTGGCACGTTTCCCACGTCAGTAAAGTTTATAATATTCAGAGAGAGAGACACCGATATCGTGCTGTCTCTAGCGCACACCTGCAATGATCGTGATCGTCATGAAATATAGATATTGGAGGAAAATCTGAGGAAAACTGATTTCCTAGAATGTACTAGGGTATAAATAAAGTTCAAAGCGTGACCTTTGTTAAAGAAAATCGCGAAAATGCTGTGTCTGTATACTACTGGTCATGAAATGTTTAAAATAATCTGTAGTGTATTCGTGATTCACTTAAAACGTTTAATGCCAAAACGGCATTTTATTGTCTGCCTGAGACCTATTTAAATATCGAATGCTCAAAAAAATCTAGCTTCTAATTGGTTACTAATGAATGCATTAGCCTCGCTAAAATTCAAAAAAAATCTAATGACGCTTCCTAAGAACGAGTGCACATCTGCCAAAATATATATAAAAAATAAGTACCTCAGTAAATATTCTGTTTCGTGGAACTTATACAATTTATAAAGTTTCTTTCGGGCGCTTTGTATCCGAACTTGGGTGGGGTCAAGTAATGATTTGATTAGACGCCTCAATAGTAACACTACAGTAATTAACGGGTTTATAAGAGTTACAAGAATTTAAATTACTTTGTAATGATAGTGGTCTTCTTGTTTTAAACTGAGTATTTGAAAAGTACTTTTCGTTAAATCGTTAGCGCGCGACAGTACCGGTAGTGATGCGCTGTGAGAATAATTTTCGTTCAGACCCTATTTTGCGGGTTGGATGAAAATTAAGAACGGATCTGTATTTTTGCTTGGTTAAATAGTAAATGACCTATTTTAAATTGTCTCTTATGATTGTTGTAATTTTTTTTTACAGTTATCGTAATATTAAATAATATTTATCCAAGGAATTTCTCCTTCCTTAAGCTTAATAAAATAAGTAGATACACAAAAGATCATCCAAAAAGTACAGTGATTAACAAACGATAAGTACTTACATGGAACATCAATTCCAAATCAAAATTTCACAAATAATATCGAGTCACGAAACCCTATTCTGAAAATCTCAGTAGTCGAATTCGAATACCGTTTGTCACGCTCTTGCAGTGCGACAGAGAGGGCTATATCCGATCGCCGAACAAAAGGACCCTTAGAAAATAAATTACTCCAGAATAATTCACTCACATAAACCAGTAACACCCTACTAAAGAATTTACTAGTTTTTCTTCATTAGTGAAATTAAATATTAAAACTGTAGCCGTTAAATATTAAGTCGATAACACCTTATTGAATAGATAAGTGTTATTATATTATTTACCCACAACAACACCGTCCGGCTCGCATACATAATGCAGCGCATCGGTACATTAACTTACTGTTATTACATAAAGATACTTTTAGTAAAAACACTCCTATCCTTTGTCTACTTGTCTCTTTCCTTGTAAAACTTTCAAAATTCGAGAAAATAATGCATCTTCATCATTACATTTTCTGATTTTGAGTTTCTATTTTCTTCGCAAGTATAATTCAATTTCGCGTCAAAACTTTTAAATATTCATAAACATACGGATTTAAGCAATAAAACACTTTCAAACAGTTCCCTGGGTACTAAATATACTAAAGAAAGTAACAGTGTTACGACAGGTAGATTTAAGCGAGCAATTAAATTATTACGTGCTCACAAAAATATTTGTACACACAAACATAACATTACGTAAGAAATAACCAATTAAACTATCGACTCCTTTGTTCAAATAGAGAAAGTTTTGCAAACCCCAGAAAAATAAATAAAAGATAATAAATTTCTTAAAACTAATTGATATAAATTAAATATAAATTACCTGAATGCAATCCAAGAATCAACAGTCCAAAAAGAGTGCAACAACTTCGATTGATTAAAAATAAAATTTTAAAAACAATGGTACGACACGAAACAATTTAAAAATCGAATGTTTAAACTAAACATAATGCCAACGAGGTGTATCACATAAAACGATCAACTTAGCACTTGTCCAAACAGGCGAGCGGCGAGCTCTACTACATAACTAAATGGAAGGCGAGTCGCGAACGTGTGCGAGTGACGGCTCCGCGCGCCGAACTGCGTCTGTTCTCCCGTACATAAGTTGTGGTGATTTACAGAGGGCGCGCAGGCGGGCGGACCGAGCGACCCATGGATGCTCCCCTAGCGAAGGATACCTCATTATCCTCACTGTAATCCGTGTGCCTTTTTGATAATTTTTATTTATAGGGTGTCACTGGTGGTGACCCCTTTTTAATATCTCGTTGCGATTGTAGGCTTATCACGTAAACGCCACTTGTTCTTCAATCCTATCAAGACAAAGAATACTTAATAAAAATTACTAAAATCTGAGTTTTAAAAGTTAAATACCGTTCAGATAATTGCATGCTTCCATCAGCAAAGGTCATTTCTGAATTTATTGAAGTTAAAACAAAAATCCAATCCATTTGTATAACGCACGATCACAAAAAATATTGCTCAATTGATATTCAAGGCTACAAACAGCTACGATTGTACATTCGTAGTACTGTATCTCGCTAATGTGGTGTAGACAATTAAGTTTGAAACCATTAGGAATGCTGCAGTGAAATATTTTGTTAATACATTGGTAATTAGCAGTTAACTATTTGGGTCTAGGTGACTCATTGTAGATAACGCAGGTAAACGCCAAGAGGGATACAAAGAATGCGATCGTTTGGATGTCATAATAATTGTCTTCATAACAATTAACAAAGACTTAACATAAAAAAATACAGATAAGAATAGAAAGTATTTCGTTTTTGTTAACTTTTATGCGCACAGGCATTATTTGCTTAAAAGGAGGCTCCAAACACTAAACCCTTTTGTAAGCTGAAGCATTCATAAACTTATTATTATTATTATAACGGATTCTTAATTTGCTTCTCTTTTAAAAGAGTGTGTTTTTAACATAGGTTTTAAATTTTCTTCTATTTAATTATAATATTTCAAAGGGTATTTTGTTGTAACATTTAACACCCCATGAAAGAGGTGTGTACTTTAACTAATGCATAAAATGGTTGATCTAATTTATCTTTATTTCTAGTACTATAAAATTATGTCTATCACTAATTTTACATATTTTTTTTTACTAATTTCTGTAATAAGCAGAAGAGGAAAAAAAAATGAAGCTGTTAAAAGTGCTCCTCTTATTGTTATTATCGACTGTTTTCCTGGGAAATATGGATAATTTCTTTTCTTTGTACTGTTTTGTCTGATTCAGTATAACTGAAACTGAAGAAACAGAAATCAAAATTTATTGTCAGTAGTTCCGATTCCGTCCCTAGTTTCGAGTTTAAATACTTCTTTTTGCTCGGATCGTTCGTCACCGTGACTAAGGATTTGAGCAGTAACAACAACTATCTGCATAAAAAGATCGAACCAAACCGACCTTCATCGATGTGTAAGCACGCACAATATTATAAACATTGGCAACGACTCTCCTCGCATTTGCATTATTCGCATTTCATTTAAAACGATTCTTATTATAATCTCTATTTAAAACTGCAGCATTCGAATTTGCAGTGCGTTCATTAATACTTAATTTGCCAATAGACGCATTGGACGAAAGAGTATTTAGTGCGCTTTCATTAATTTCATGTTCAGATATTCTCCTTCTTCTGTAAAATACTTAAATNTACGCATTGTATTTAGTGCGCTTTCATTAATTTCATGTTCAGATATTCTCCTTCTTCTGTAAAATACTTAAATAAACACGAGTCAGATGCATTGATCACTACCATTGAAAGCAAAAACGAGGCATGTTATCAAATCAGTCGTTAAAAAGTTACTACCTGAGGCTGGGTCGCCCTTGGCCGCAGCCGGCAACACAAGCCATATTCTATCATAGTTTACTAATAAACTTTCCGACCATTTGTCTAACATTTTTAAAGTTTCGTGACTTATTCGTCCAAGTTACTAGGAATTCAGTGGCAAGTTATTTGTGTTTGATGTATTTGGAATTATGAGTGATAGATATTTTTGTTAATGATAGATAATGTTGAAACCAGGTTAAGTAGGACTATGCTGTGCACTTGTAAATGTTAGCTATTTTTGAGAAGAAATCTCTCATCAAGTTTACTATTCCTAGCGGGTTTACAAGGGTTATAATCGGAGTCAAAGCACTACTTAAAGCATTTGGCACAGATAGGTGGAGACATGTTGCCAGCCGAACGTACATTACCTTGGTGAATTTACATTTATACAGGTAAGACTTGAGTGACAAAATCACAAAACTTATTTTTAGAGGTCATTTTGAAACGTAACTTACATAACCCCTAGTCGGTAATATTCACCCGCTCTATAACAACATTGTCTAGATTCGTATGAATATCAGTTCTACTCGCAGATTCTTGTAGTAACGATAATGTAAGAGAAGTTTCATCTCGATAATACGTTTCTGTTGAATAATTGAATACATTTAAATTTGAATGAGAGCCAAGCAGTGACACAAGCAGATGTCAGATCGACCCTCAAACTGCCATATTCAATCAACTGCGAAGGTGCAGCCCAACGCTTCTAGCTGTATAAAAATAATTGTCCTAACACTGATTTATCGCTATCATCCGATGTTTTATCTATTTTCGAACTTGGTCCGAATCCGAATGTTATTTATTCTTCGAGGTATCTATAGCCGACCAATAATATTAGGGTCGGAAATGTTTTGGTCGGGTTTGAGAATGCGGAAGTCGGGAGTGAGCCGGAACGCATCGGTAGCGTTGGTAACCGCTCGGTCGGTGTAACCCGAATATCGGAGGATGGCAGGTCGAGGTTCAATAATTGCGGACCGTCAAGACTTTCACCTTCGGCGCGCGGCGGCCGCGCTCCAAGGCCACCGAGGCACCGTTCACCGTAACTTCCGCCCGCAGCCTGTGGCACGGGCCGCTCGGCGCTCGCCGCTCAGCCGCCAGCGCGCGACACCGGCCGCTGCGATCGCGACGTCTCGCGCTTTTGCAATCAGAATTTCGGAAAGCGGTACCAGTGCAACGGCCTCAACTCGCCGACACAGCCAGAATAACGGTCGGACGAAGTCGCTCGCTATTACGTAACACTCTCAAGGAAATGACAATCGGCGTTTTTGCAAAGTGGAACGATTGATAGTGTCGAAAACTCGAAGGAGATAACAAACGATATTTAGGGCATCGACGGCTTCGGAGCTATATAATGCTCGCTAATAACAGTAACAGTAAGTGCAATGCAGACGATCGAAGACCATTGCAACAGAAAGATATTCTAAGAGCAGCAAGTTTTATTAAGGCGGTTTATAATAACACAAAAACAGTTTATCGAAGCGTGGCGTTACACCTTTTGTTATTTCATTAGCGGGTGTGAGCTACTCGGAGCGAGTTTACATGCGAGCGGCCGGCGCGCGCGGCCCGACGCGCCCGACCCATATTTACAGTGTAGGTACGCTGAGTGTACCATCTCATTCCGCTCGTTAAATCGATGCTTTTAATAGAGATGATGGCTCAAGACTCCATTATATTTAAATAAACGGGAACGCAGGCACGTGCAAAATGTTAACCTGACATTTTGAAAATCGTATTCCCACAATATTGATGCCGTTTAGATAAAACCCTGAAAATGGGGTATTTTTATCCACGCGGCAAACAGAATGTCATAGGTCGCGATTATTCCAGAAGAGTCAATCAAGCTTGGCTTTCTGTTAATGGAACATTGAAATGATATAGCCGATTCTAACAAGAGAGAACAATTTATATCGGTACAATATATGTTTTACATTATTTATGACATCAACCGAGGGTAAACTTTAACACCTCATACAATGGCATCGCCAAAAACCTCCGTAAATACAAAGACAACGACCGATAAATTTTCGAGGTCACGGAGCAGCGGTGGACACGATACCCTTAAATTTTCGTTATCACCAATCTATTGTGTGACGTCAGAGATAATGCTATGTGCAAATAACGCTATTACATATTAATATTGATAAAAACAACGCTCACCGCGCTGAGGGACAATATAGATAGAACATATGATAACTCCTTAAATATAGGCCAAAAGTTGTATTGGCAAGAACAGATGTTTTGATAATTATTAAAAGTTACAATGATGATTTTTATTTTACCAGCAGAGATTGAAAGTGTTTGAAAACGAACGCCTGTGGAGATTATGCAAATAAATATAAGATCAATCGAACTTCCTTTACTAATAATACCAGCTGGCAAGAAGACAAAACGACAGGAAATAAACAAATTACCTTTGTATTCAGAATCTTGAAGATTGAAGCACTTAACTTTAACGTGGAGATATTTATTACAGATGATATCACGGTAGGTTTGTGTACATATTCTGTTAATACTTCTGAGAAATAGCACACCGTATGTAATGTTGGAAAAGTAGTAGGTAACAAAATAATAATCGTCAAACTTAGTTGTATACGGCCGGTGTGGTTGTTTGGAAATTTCCACAAGCCAAACAATACGTATGATCTCGATGTTTTTCAACATCAGACGTTGCGTTCGAGATGAAGTGACGTGTAGAAAGTAATCGGGTCATAAAAAAATGTGTGAATATGATGGGCAGGTGGGAAACGAAGTACGTACGTTGAGGAAGGTTCGATGATAAATTAACAGATAATGTACTCCACATTGGCAACTTCATTTCTACATCTTGCATACATACATTTATTTTATTTATTTGACAATAGGGAGGAAATAAATTGTTGATTTTTATTTAGAAAAGTTTATAGTGATTGACCAGATGAAAATTTTAATGTAAGAACAACAACACATCAAAGTAGATGTTAACACAATTAAAAGCAACAATAAGTTATTAGTTAAAAGATATCGGTTAGAAGACATTATTAGTTCTTTAAAAAGAAAGACCAAACACTATTAATTTGAATGATATAATTGATGGAAACCTTTTTAAAGATCGTTTAATCATGATCTTCCTGTGGCTCCAGTCCGGAAGTCCCAACTTTATAATTATTGATTTTATACCGGGTATCACTGAGTGCACAATATTTTATGGCAAAACTCTAAATCCAAAACGATTCAGGTCGAGGCGATAAATTGAGAATTATATTCGTAACTTAGAATGTTTTCATGAGAAATCCAATTCTAAAAGTAAAAAAAAAAATTAATACTTTATTCCAGTAATTGTTTACAAACACACAGTTTATATTGCTGATTTTATGGTGACATATGTAATATAAGGATACTTTTTTTTTTAATATTGCTTAATTCATCTTTTTATTTGAACACAAACATAATTCTTAATTATTCAATTAATTGGTTACTATATATATTTATATATATATTATTCAATTAACGATGCATAACATCTTAACATAACATACGCAGATAGTTTAAACACAGTTAGAACTTACGTAACTTATATCTAAGCGGTCGTTATCATAAACTGTAATGAAAAATCAACAACGTTATAAGTATACCGTTCAAATAACTCTTCATTGGGAACAATCTGAAAACCGATATGAAATACTGTAATCTGGGTCGTAATTGGAACGTTTTTCATGAAGATCCTAAGCTACATTCGGATACACACGGATTATCGAATCGATAAAGTATTTGCAGCTTTCTCCAATACTTTATTTATTGTTGGAACACAAAAAATTACACGCCATTTTAAATCTTTAGAGTTTCATATTAATTGAATTGAGACCAATAAAATGCGTGCCCTTCCTGTTTTTTTTTTCAATTAAAAGGAAAGAATATTACTTTTGGGACTTTTCGAATCATTTCATTCCAAAGAGGTGTGTTCATCACTCGAATTAATGTTCAAAGTTATGGCAACCTTAGTTATCGTTTTCATAGGCTGTGCTGTGTCTCGAGCCACTAGTTAATTAATGCCACTACCACGAACGACGCAAATCACTATGATCGCTATCGTTCGACTTTCTGTTCCACTTGAAATATTGTAACTAAATAAAGAGTACGGACACCTAATTAATGTAGCAGAAGCTGTATTTTCTTACACACGAAGTACCTCATAGTGCACACTTCTTTGTAATTTTCGTTAGAAAGTACATATTTCGTTTATTAAAGTTACACTTTCACTCTTTTTATTGCTCGTATAATACCAGCCATTGAATGGAAACCTGATGTTTTAACGCGCAAAATACTGATGTCAGTCAATCAACCTCCTGACCTAGTAATTTTAATAATTGATAAATAATTTTGATTTGTGCTATGTGGGAAGATATCGTCTATAATTTAACCTTGTAAATTATCGTGTACATCTTAATGTAGTCTAACATTTAACATATTCAAAGCCAACTAATTACAACAATTTTTAGTCAATATAGAGGAGGTGGTAGGTAGATCAAAAAAGGTAATGAACTTGTGTTATTTTATTATCGTAAATTTTGTACCTAATTTGAATGTTTATGTAATTACAAAATGTCAGAAGAACATAGGTATGCTTATTTTAAAAATATCTTCATATGTAGGTACATCAAGCCACATCTTGGCTGGTTCGTTTGGATACTTTTATGTACACAAATTATCTAACACATAACGTTATTATAAAAACAGCACATAGCGTGCTGTAGTACGTATCAATGAACCTACTTATACATATACTATAACTAATTAAATGATTGCGAGACTGCATTGTATTGGTTAACGTTCTCACTAATAGTGCGGTGATTACACTCGAGCCGATGTCGAACAAAAAGACTTGCTACGTGGTACCGCGCCCGATAAAACCCGAAGTGTACACGAAAATAGTCGAGTCCACCGTTCGTGGCACCGATACGCGACGAGGCAGAGTGACGTCGACGCTCGAGTCCTTGATTATTAAAAAAGCAAGTGACAGTTGCGCTCTGTGGTTATCGATGTGATTAGTTTTATTCGGGTCATTAACTCCTATTGTTTATGTCTCGTGTTATTTAAATTTGAATAGCCTTTTCAGCATTAAGATTACTAAATACAAACTTCTTTTGTATAGTTACCTACCGTACCCTTAAGGTAGGCAGTAAAAAGTACAAATCGTAAAAACATCATTTGACCTTTTACAAAATAACGTCACTAGCCAAATTGCACACCTACGTACCTATCCATAGTAATTTGTGTTTAAATATTGAACAGAATTTAACAAACCAAATTATTATTCATAGATAGGAAATATTACCGCATAAGTGGGTACAGACGCCAGCACAGCAAGCTTCAACAATCTGTCAATTTGTTTTAATAGATTGTCAACTTTATCGCAAAAGTATTAGGTTCAAGGTTGATTGGGAAAATTAGACAGTTTCAGGTAGCGTGATGTGCTGGCGTCTGTACCTACAAAATTAATGACTACGGGACAGTCATCTCAATGACCAATCAGACACCAATAACTATAGAATCACAAAAAGTGACGTTCCTAAATGTTTACAAGTAAGTTCGGGGTTTGAAGAGTAACATTTTAAATGGTAAATAGTAACTAGCGTCCCCGTCCCGGCTTCGCACAAGCAAATAATATACAAAAATTTTTATCGGCCCTGTTAATGAAAATCGTACCAAAATCCTTTGGGTAGTTCAGAAGAAGTGGAGCAACAGACAGAGGTACAAAGCGACTTTGTTTTATATTATATGTCACCGGAAAATGGCAAACGCCGTAAGATTATAAACTATCGCGTGAAATTGTAAACTGTTTTTTCTAAATAAGACACAGATACATTTATTTGAAAATATTTAACTTGGATAGGATTTATTGTTAAAAAAACGATTTACTCATTATTTTTTGGGAAATTATAATCTATAGTAGGCGCCAGATAAATGTGGAATAAAGTATATTGACCTTTCCCTAATAACTGTTCATAGGTACCTGAACAATTAAATATGAATCGTTTTTCATTATTAGACAATGTTAAGGATCACGAGAGATGATGATTCGGGACAGCTTTGTGTCATTAATTCCGTTTTTCAAATTANTTTGGATAGGATTTATTGTTAAAAAAACGATTTATTCATTATTTTTTGGGAAATTATAATCTAGTCAAGATTTATTAAAATCTTACGGAGTCTGCAATTTTCCGGTGACAATATAAAAAACGAAGCAACGTGAAAAGCATATTTTTGATAAAAATATTTCCCACTGCACCGTAATTAGATTAGACTATAAGAATAATTGGTTTATTTTGTAAAGACCTGGTAGCCATTCATGTAATCCTAACGTCAATGGCAGCCGGAATTAGTTTCATCGGATCCACCTCAAATGTCCAATAAAACCGTTTTGGATTACTAACCGATGAAATTACACGATTGAGCTGCAGTTTAAACAACGTGTCCGTCAGATAAAATAGATGATTTATATTGTAATAAATTGACACCATTCGGTAGACCGTAGAACGGAGTAGATAAATCCCACTACACAGACAGATTACGCTACATCAAATACCTACTTTTCATAAGTATGATGTTATATAGCAGTAATTCTAGGTTGCCAAGTGCCTGAAAAAATCTGAAAGCAAGATTGAACTTCGAAGATCATATTTATTAGGTCGTGTAGATAAGACTCCACTGGCTTCTGACATGTGTGTTTGAAATGTATTTGATACTAGCTGTCGCCCGCGGCTCCACTCGCGTGGATGTCGAAAATTATCGCAAGGGAACACACTCCCGGGATGAAAAGTATCCTGTGTTATTCCAGACTACAATCTACCTCTGTGCCAAATTTCATCAAGATCCGTTCAGCCGTTCTGTCGTGATTGAGTAACAGACATCCATCCCATCCATCCAAACTTTCGCATTTATAATATTAGTATAGAAGATTATAAAATTATAAACAGGATTTTATTTGATTGGCGGAACTTTCACACAGTTTTTTACACGGATATATAGGAAACTATTGAATTTGGATGGGAATTATTGTATACAAAATGTTTTTTCCATAATACATATATCGAGAAAATATTATACCCAATATGAAATCATTGGGACTTTAGTAAGTCCTAATGATTTTATGTTGGGTAGGATTATTCCCGATTTCTCAGATATTTTTCTAACATTACTAAACATTTGCTATATATTTTTAACATTTAGGTAATTTTGATCGTATTTTTTCTTATCAAGCTCTTTCTTTAATTTTCGCCTACCTAGAAAATGGTCAGAATTATTTGTACAAAATTATCCAAAAACTATGTATGTTGTACTGTTACAAGTGTTTCTTTTTAAAGAGATTAACAGCATATTCATGAAAAGCAGATTCTCATTAGATACTACATCCGTAACAATAAATAAAAAATAATAAGTTAAATTGTAACTAATTTATTCTTTAAGCTAAGAAGGTAGTGTGTGTTAAATAGTAAGTTTGTATCACTAATTATTTATTCAACATGTAAGCCACTTTTTTTTTGCTATTTTTGTCCGTTATTTTCTATTGTGTCTAATTAATAAGCTCTCTAGCTTATTTCGGTGATTTTAATGAGTATCCTCCGAACTGTGAATTAAGAATTTGAAGTTGCTTTTTTTTTCAAACTATACTCAATCCTGAAAATCTGTAACATTTTTGATTTAATAAAGAGACACGATCTTTACTCTAATAACTCAATTTTGAAACCCTACACATATGATTAAATGTCAGGGCCCTACTTTGACTAGTCAACGCCATCATGATACCGTTGTGAAAAAAAAGAGATAGTGCTATGCCTCTTGGATAGCTTTGTCTCCCTCCCGCACCGGAATCATGGTAGTTTTAAGACGTCATAATAGGACCCCAGGTAGATACACAAATAGATTCCTCTAACAACATAGGTACGTACTACGTCACCTGTTGTTATATTAGGCGTAGATCCATAGAAAGCCAATGACGTAGAAACTAAATTGAATAACATCAAAGAACCGTTCTAAGGAAAAACTCATATTCTAGGCTCAGACGTTAGCGGATTTTATCAATTTCGTGTAACGCTGATAAAAACCATTATTTTATACTATTTTTGGGTGAATGACGTCAAGATATATTCCTATATTCGCGCGGAAACTTTGCCACGCTTATAATTATATTTCGAACACTAATAATTTGGATAATGAGCATAGTTTTATTCATTCATGCAAATAAAGTAGGTATGTAGGTATAATTGTGTTAAATTATTCAAAATCTTAATCTGCAACATTTAAGCAGAAAAGAAGCCAAGTGCAATAAACTGTCCGTAGGCTACATCGCCACTGAAACAATAAGGTATTCAAAGCATGTCCTACAAAACAATACATAATTTTTTATAGTCCACTAATAAATTAACACTAAAAAGGTAATCTGTAAATTGTCGATTTTACATAACGTCGGGTCGTTCACACTTTGACAAGAGCATCAATTAGCCCATAGACAAATAGTAATGAGGTGACGTAAACACAAAGTATTTGTACGGCATGTTAATTATCCATGGTTAGGATGAGTGGAGGGTTTGAATGTGCGCTGAAATAAAACCATGTAGCCTTTTGCAGTGGAACTTACACTAATTAATTACAACCAAGTGGAACCTAGCTACATTTTTCACGTTTGTATAAATATAGGTATTTGCTAGCCAGAACTCCGTTAGTTAGAACTCGTAAATCGTATAGCAGACTTTGGAACTCTTTAGTGATTGTTCTAACATGTGACATTTAGCTTAGTACTAGAATAACTAGAACCATTCATGTGAAATACTGCCACGTGTAATCTAAAGGCCAATAATCTGTATCTAATTGATTAGAGGACACAACTCGCCATAGACTAATGGGCAATGGCGTATGACAGCAGGTGGATATCGCACTATCGCCAACAGGGTCATTCAACTCAAACATAAGAAAATTACAGATTTGTTCATAGACAAAAATAATGGGCTGTGACGTTAAAACCTTATTACTGACTGATATATAGTCACAGCCATGAAAACATTATTATAAGTGATATTTTTAGATATCAATGTCACTTTGAGCACACTTGAGTGATATTTGCCAAGTGTCAGTGACTCTGTTGCGTATTATTCGTAATATCAACGTAAATAAACATTCCTTATTTCCCTAATCCCCAGACATCTTTAAAAACAAAACTATGTTCTTCTTGTTAATAACCACTTTTTTGTTCCAGAATGGTAATTTTCGAATTTGGTTCGAACTAGATCTCGTTAGCGCGTCTACATTCCGCTGCTAGATCTAGATATAAATCTTATTTGCAAATGTCGAATGTTTTAGGTAAATAGCAGTGTCATTGAAACTTCCACTTTTTTATGTTATCTACAAACCACTTTATTATTTTTGTGGTTACTGAATAGCATAGACAAACAATAATATGACCTATTAAAAAAATCACCGTGTATTTTTTAAATGTTTGAAAACAGAACGCCCACGTCTGTTGACAGTTCTCCACTTCACCCAAATGAACCTCTCTTCATTAGTTGATAACCAATTTATCATTTATTTATACTCCTTTAATAAGGCGAAACGTTACGTGTACTGAATTTAATGCTTCATCTCTATTTGTTGACAAAAACCGTCATCGTGTAAAATTTGAGCCTTCCCAGAGGTAATTTCACGTTTTCAGATAATACACGGCCGTTCGGAAAGTCAATTAGACATACAGTATTAGTGTTATGTATGGCCGTGTATTCCCGCGTGGTTCTCTTTGACACGGTCACAGCCATTTGTCAAGTTTTAACGATTGTTATGCAGTTTCTTACTAAGCTGACACTTGAAACAAAACATGAGAATCCCAGTTACAACGAATAATAATTCACGGTCAATATTTATTCCAAATTAGATTATAAAATTAATACCATGCGTTTCGTTCTGAAGCCCTTGCACGAATATATTGACGTAAGTATTACTAGGTATACCTACGTCAATATCGTTAACGAATGTAAATTTTAAAATTAAAAAAACTACAACCCCATAGTATTTTGGTTTAATTTTATGCGACATACACAATTTGTATCTTACAAAAATATGAATATAGTGTCCAATTCAAATAAATAATTCAAATAAATATTATGTACTAAACGAGTATAAATTATTATGGTAAAATTTTACGTTACGTTGCTATAAGTCAAAAACATTCGTGATAGGCCTTCTGATTTCCAATGCCGCAATTGTGAGCAAATCATAAACTAGCCTAATAGTAAATATTGCCAGATTTGAACTGTATAGTTAGTAAGTGATTATGTTAATGTTACAGGGCGACGTTATCGCTTTGCGATTAACCCTTAGAATAAAGAAAAAATTCAAACCAGATTTGTTAATGCCATTCGAAATTCGAATTAACTAAAAAGTCGTTATTGATGAAAATACAAATTGATTTTCAAACCTTGACTTGAGAGGAGTAGGTGAATAAGCTACTTTTAAGTTATTAAAATATTTTTAAGAATGCGAGTATTCAATAGAAAAGGCATAGAGCTGGACTACAATTTATGACTTAGAGGAAATTATGAATAGGCTACTTTTTCAGTTAATTAAATTATTTTTAGGCATGACAGTTGTGATTTAGAGAAAACATTTAATAGAAAAGGCATAGAGCTGAACTAAAATTTATAATCGACATACAAATTTTCGCGAAAAATTTAGGTATACTTGGTACTTAACGAATTTGCGTAAAATGTCTGGAGTCTGGGCGGGAGTGATCTAGACCCAGACAGATGGCGCAACCGTGCAGAGTTCAGTGCACCGTTCAATGGTCTGCGTCGGTCTGGACTCGCCTAACTTTCGACTTCCAATGTTTTTATGCCCGCCTTAATTAGATGCCGCTTCACTCTAACTTGTCAACAAATTACCTGAAACAGTATGAACTTTTATGAGGTTTAGAAGACTGCGAAAAATATTCGATAGGTAAATTTCAAGTGTCTTTGATGTCATTCGATTTGTTTGTTTCGGAAACAACGCCATAAAATTTTATCATACGGTAACTGGAATTTAGATGAAGAAAAAATGTGTTAACACTCAAGAGCCACGACTAACAATCATTAAAATTTAACTCCTTCACTAATCATGCTCACAGGGAAATATTGTCAAAAAGGCGGCATTTTAACAGCACCTATTATCTTCTCTTCAACACCGTAAATTAAACTGGTAGGTACGAAGAGCGGATGAGTTGGCGGACTGGTGGAACGACGGTGTTGATTACGGATCCGTCGTGCGGCCAGTCGGCCGATCAGTCGCTCGATTACAATCTGTTTTCTTTGTCCGGAACGCAGCACTCGGAGCGATCCACGGACGAGTCGCGCTTCTACTTAGTGACATCTGTGAATCGGTTCAGGCGACAATCTTTATGAAAAGTGCTATGTGTGGCCCCAAAGATGTGCCAACCCTACAGGGTCCGAGCACGGAGTATGGAGCTAGGTGCGTTCTTATTTTTATCACGGAATAGGGACCCTGATAATCGGACTCGGAAATTAATTTGCATTGTAGTCTCGGAGAGTTTAATCATTTTATTATGATAGAATAAATCGGACGGAGACAACATGTTTTTGTTTGTCGACAACAAACGTCGTAAATGCGCAACATGTAGTTCTACCTATTTGTTTGAGATACGCCTTTTAAGAATAATGATTATGCGTTTCATGCGTAGGAGTACCTACATTGAAACGTAAGTTGGTAATAAGTGGGTAATATTTAAAACTTATACTCAGTAGGTACCCGCATATTGTTTTTTGAGATTTGAATTTTTCAATACCCTCTAATCCACTACAAGTACTTATTTAATTATTTTCATACAATTTCATTGAAAAACCGATGCTCACTAACTAGGGCGCCATATTCTATTCAGACAGATTACGCGAAAGTAGTTCGAATTCCGAACGCTCGGTGGTGTCGTAAGTTTACGCGACCACGCCAGCTAGAGCCCCGGCAAATTAGTCGGCGTCCTCTACTGAGCGCGTTTCCCTCAGCGCGGAGAGGGACGTCGCGGGTCCACGCCGACCGGTGATCGACTAAGTACCTTTCACGATCTTGAGGCGCGTCACTTTCCCCGCTCTAGTGAGTTTTTTCGAACGTAACAACATCACGATTACATCAATATCGCATGCGGATCGTTCCGCGTGTAAACTGCACCTGTGAATCGGAACGCATCGACTGCAGGCTGGCTCTATAGTCTATACTTACCGTGCTGCCTTTGCTTATTGTTTATTTATTGACGTGTAATGTCAACGTCAGCTGAGATTAATAGCGGCCATCTTTGAACGAATGGGGCGCTCATTATAACATGACGACTTAATAAAGAATGCTACGAATGTTATTTTCTATTTCCTTCGCTGCAATTAGTTAGGTAAAGTAACATGGTCGACATTACGAGCCCCATGGGGCGCGCACCGATTAACAAAGTTTTCTAGTTTTTATTTTATTTTAGTATCATTTTAGAAATGGTAGGATATTTAACTCAAGTATGCGTTGTTAAAAATTAGTTGAATTCGAAATTTATACAAAGCGGAATCCTTTGGTAAGTCACCGGAAGGAAATGAATTCTAGCTGCTTAAAACCATTATACACTATATACAGCCTCTATAGAGGTGTTAAAAGAATAACAGGATGTTTAATACTTTTTCGTCCGCTAATCCAAGCAACAATGGCTTGGAAAAAAGTGCGGCATGTAAGTAAAGAAAGCATAGTGACAGAGTTACGTGGTGGGTCGTAGTTAGCGTCACAAATGATGGATGACGTACGGCACGCCTGTGGTACAACCGTGTAACGAAACGTAGGTCCGCACTTGATAACCGCTTTCGAAACTATAATAGCACTAGATTTTTCCGCGACTTCGTACGGCGCATATCCCGTTTTTCCCCGTTCCCGTATAGCCTTAAGCCTTCCTCGTGAATGCATAATACAAAATAATTTTCCAAACCCGACTGGTAGTTCCAGAGATTAGCGCGTTTAAACAATCAAACTGTTCAGCTTTATTATTAGCATAGATAAGTCATAGTATAGCTGAGGCTGTATGGATACTGACTCCTGAAAGGACTAAATAGAGAGAGACTAAAATACCAATCAGGCGAAGGGTATTTTTTTTTTTAGATATTTTGGTACTTTGTCAAGAATAGTCCGATTTTTTTGTAACCTTAAAAAATGGCAAATGGATTTATTAAGGAATACGTAGTAATAAATACTTCAAAAGGTTTTACTTTTATCCTAAATGCCATAATCTACTTCTCCATGGTCATGTTACACCTTATGTATCGTTAGATTTATTCTAAGTAAACAAACAGTTACAGTAGGGTAACACAAACGGACCAACTAACAAGTTTCCTTATACGTTTTATTGTCTTGATAATTTTCGAGATAGTTGGTCCGGGCCAAACAAATTTGGTCTATGTGGCCTACATTTACCTCAAATTGTACTAAAGTGCGTACATAGCAGAATATTGTTTACTATATAAATATCCATTTACCGCATTACCTGAAACTAACCGGCTTCCAGGGATTTAATCCATAAAGCATAAAACAAGGTATAATATCAACGTTATCTGTGGTCGACCCATCGACTGTCGGCGCCAAATAATTGAGCGATCGAAAAGCGCCCCCTTTAAACTATTTACGAACATGTTTTCGCTAGCTTCGAGATTTTGTAAATTAATTACTCAATTTGTACCCGATTAATGAGAACGGAATTTAAATTAATTAATTTTGGTTTAAAAAAAAATCGGAGCAGTAACGTTATTTAAATTATCGATAAATATACAAGAAAAGTTACATCCTTTGATAGAAATAATCCCTCGTTTTTTAAAAGACCGAATTATGAGATATGTCATTTTACTTGTTATATCTATTAAGTTATTAATAACCGTAATAAAAAAACAAGACACAGATTAGTGTTCTCTACAAAAAGCATATCGTTGAAAATTAAGTCCGATTGAAAAATGTTGTAACTTCTTCGTAAACCAAGTAGTTGATAAATAGGTGAAAGCCCGATGTAACTAGTGGTGGTAATCAATAAATGTAGCTAGGTACCTACCGGATAACTATTAGGCACGGTTGGCAAGCTGGCTTATTAATTTTTAAGTCAACCTTGCGCTATGCCACGCTATCAAGCGTCCAACTATACGAGTGTATATGTTTTGTAATGTTACTATAAATATACTTATCTTTGCCCAACATAAACACATATGTTGGAAATCAGTAGCATTTTCCTTTTATGGCAAAAATAATATCTACCTACTTACTTTTGAACAAAGTCATAACGCGGGGCAAACAGGTCGCATATTATTTACATTTTAATAAATCGTTTCATGGATAAAAATTTTAAGGCTAATTAATTAGGATACAATGTAAAACGAGACGCCAAAATCGATTCACAAATGTTGGATCCGATTCACAATATTCATCGCGTAAATCGAGCATTCTATTTGTTTGAACTCGAGTTTCAACGTAGGAGAGCATATCGTACGAATTCCATTCAGCCGAGCCGCGCTGACGAAATAATGTAATATCATAAGAATTAAAACAGGCACGAAAATGTACTCTATTCCTTTGTAATAGAGATGTAAGAGTATTTGTATAGTTTATCGCAGCACGGGCGTATATCGAAAACGCACCAAGCTTCTATTTTTAAAATCGATGCGGTGACCGAAGTGGGACATTTGTATAGCTTTTTCAATTAGGGAACAGTTACTGACTGCGGTTACAAAACGTTGTAAGTACAGCACTTATTTTTATTTGGAATGCTTGATTTTAGTCATTTTATATTTAACTAAAACATAAACGGTTATGTGATCTTAATAATTTAAGTGTAAATAACACCAACATTAAGTCGACATTAAAGAAAATTTTATCTTTGAAAAACCGTTTCTGATCTCTTTACTTAAACGCAGTCGAAATAAACAATGGCAAGCAAAATATAGGTTGATTTTAAATATAAACGAAGTGGTTTTTATTTAAATGAGTTTCACGATCGCACTTTTAAAACACCAATGATCATGTTAATTTAAACGATATTGCCGCGTTATGCGAAAAAGATGGCGGATTGCCAGAGGGATTTACCATGAACCGCGCTTTGTTGTGAGATTTGTGTAAGCTCTGGTAACAAAATGTTAGTATATGGTAAATTAGGACTCGATTATGTTATGTATTTTATTTAAAAAAGAACTTTTTTATTTTAAAGCACAGTTCCTTTTTTAAATATCGTTGACTGGTTGTTCCACTAGAGGTGGGCCCTTCGCGCATAAGTAAGATGTACCTACCTAGTACAAGTAATATCTAGCCAAACGCTTTCTCTTATGCTCGCAGTGCGCTCAAGCGTGGGCAATATCATCGCTGCCTACACTGTTACTCCATTGTTTTTTTACTTCATCTTCTTTTTATACGAATCACAAATTACTGTGCTATAGAATGTATTACACTCCGATGTATCGGCGGACCCAAGATCTCCGATAAAACATTTTTCTTCTTAATTATTTTTCTTTTGTCTTTTCGATTCTTCATTCTTTGTCAATATGAAGGAAATTTCCATTAATTGCTGGCTAGGCAAAACCCAGATTATTAAAAAAAAAACATGAAATTCTCTGTACTTTCTTAAGTGAAAGATTGACTCAATAAAAAACTACTAAGTACTTAAAATAACTTGGATATTTCAAGTACCGAAGTTACTTTAGACGGTAAAAAACTTGATAGTTCAAAGGAGCTCTCGGTTTTCCTCATACTTATCAAAAAGGTCGAAGCGATCAATCGGATCAACAAAACACTTGTGTATCGTAATTTGTGAAACACAAAGAGAACAGGCTCTTTTAGTTTCGTACAAAATAACGAATTCAAGTGTAACTGTTTTGGTCATACTGGAGGCGTCAAAAATAAATAGAATGTAGGGATCATACGAAACATGATCGACAACTGTTAAATAACTTTGTGAATTCATTTTCCTACTAAAAAAGACTTCCTATCGTCTCCAATAACACTGTCTACTTATATTTTCCATGACAATTGGATTAAAATCTCTCGTTTCGTTCCGTAGTCAACGAGGAACCCTTATAGTTTCTGTCTCTCTGTCCGTCTGTCCGCGGTTTAGCTCTTAGCACTGAAAGTTGTAATTTGGTATGAGTATACATATTAATCACGCCGACAAACGTAAAATGAAATACACTTAAAGTGGCGATTTTTTTTAGTCTTTCCCATGGTGTGGTGTCGTTGGATAAGTCGTTTAAAAA
>NDFZ01003502.1:0-29542 GCA_002192655.3 Mamestra configurata
GTTTTTTGTTTTTACGTTTCATGACACAATTTGAATAAGTTTTGGTAATGATATTGAAAAAAGATGAAAGCTAATCCATAAAATGACCTTTCAAATGACTTATAACAACAACAAATGACAAATACTACCCGATTTGTGGACCAGGTGGGTAACTCCTGTTGTAAGAAATGCGGGTAGCGAGCCGGACTCTAAGGCAGTTTGGTACTGAGATGCCAAACGAGCGTGCGACCTTTGTAGCGACTTAATCCAAAAATTGTGCAGTCCGTCCGGCCCTGGCGATTTCCAATTAGGCAACGGGAGGACTGCACGGGCTACATCTTGGGGGCTGATTGTGATTGCCCCCATTTGTGGCAATGGATCGCACGCTCGCTCGACCTCTCAAATCCAATCACCTTCGGTGTGACTGACAGGCACCGACCAGATGTTGCGCCAGAACGAACACATGGCGTCATCATCAGGCAGGCGCGTGTCAGTCACACCCTGGTCCGGTTGCTCCCAAACCCTATATACCCACCTTTCATTACTTCGGAATGTGCAATTCTGGGTGTATCGCTACACTCGCCGCCTAAACCTACGAATACGGTTTGCCCATGCATATACTTTCTGCTTCAGGAAGTCGATGTGCTCTGTGACACGTGACATATAATCTCGTGGGCTGATTTCAGTTCCCGAAAACGCCCGTCTCACAAAACGCATCACTTTAGGGCGAGTGTTGCCCTCCCTGAAGCAGATTAGTTTGCCGATTAGCGCTCTGGCCCCACCGATACGACGCTCGATCCTGCACTGCCAAGCCGGTACGGTTGGTTTTGGTCGTGTAACTCTGTCATTAGTCATTTTGACATAGCTACACGACATGCTGCTACAGCCGCGCAGTACATAATCGAGTGTGTATCAGTGAGGTCTTCGCAGTCATCAAAATAATTTGACAACTGCGAATCCAGAGCAGCTACCAGCGCCCTATTTTTGTTATGCATGGGCAAACGAGGTAAGCGTGGTCTTAGTTCAGGCGGTACGNAGTTCAGGCGGTATGTTGCGATATTCCCGAATAGCACACTCTAAAGCACTCCTCAATTCCTCATTGCACTGGGTACTTACTTTTGTAACCCTGTCGTTACTCTCCTCGTCAGCGTGGCTGGATATTTGCGACTGTGGTGGTGCCACAGTCTGCGACGGAGGAGTAATGACATGGCCACACATTTCCATTCGGAGGCGATCAAGCACACTGTCATCCAACATACGGTTACGTTGGATGACGCGCACCTGATCCGACAGTCGTTGGGCCGAAACGTTGACAGCATGATGGTTCAAGTACCTGAAACAGAGAGAGCATCTGACCACGGTACGCAGTCAGGTTAGTTCCCCCCTCTGTAGCCCCAAAGTATGAGCGCATGACATTTTCATTGATGGATTGTGTCCATCGCATGCGCTGCACACTTCCGCCGGGAGCTGGGACCCTATCAGAGGCCGGTGGGCCTCGAGGTCCTAAGCCGTCCGGCGGCCGGCGTCCTCTTCGCCGACGTGCAGGTGGTGGCGTCGCAGGCGGTGAGAAGTACTCGTCGCTCGAGCTCGACGCAACTGCCACGCCCGGTGTCACAGCACTCACAGTGGGGCTGGGTTCCGGCTGCGGCGAGGCGGAGCTGAGTGACGAGGCCGAATGTGATGGGTGTGTGGCTAGGTGACGTGCCCGGCTTCTCGTCAGCATGTCATGAATTTCACAGTTTCTGCGCCATATCTTAAATGTTTTTCAGTTCTATTGTTGTTATTGTTTTTTTTAGTGGGTTTCGGGTTCAAGTTCATTATGATTGTTTGGTTTAAATAAATCACAATAAAAATCGGCGAGAAAAAATATCTTGACTGTCTTCTTGACAGCCGGGCCACAGATTATTATTATTATTATTATAATAAAGGGGCGATATCCGTACTTACCTTCGTGTGCTTGCACCCTCTTTGGGGTTCCTTTGTTAACAAGAAACCCTTAAAGTTTCGCCATTTCCGTCCGTCTGTCTGTCTGTCTGCGGCATAGCTCATAGACGTTTAACACTAGAAAGTTGGAAATTTATATAATTGAATCACGCCGACAAAGTGGCAATTTTTTTTTTTTTTTTTTAAGTATACAATGCCCTACACGTAATATTTGTTTTATCGTCTATCCCATGATGTGGGGTGTCGTTGGATAGGTCGTTTATATATATATATTATAAATATCGAGGGTATGCAAAAACCATTTCATTTTTTTTATCCAAGCATTCGTTTGCGAAATATTAAGCTTTCAAGTGTTTGAGTCAAGTGTCAAGTGCGGGCCGCCAGCTAAACGGTGGTGTTTGGAGACGTGAAAAAAATCATGGGGGTAGCATATAATAACGAATTTAAAAGGAAAACTATCACAGCTAATTAGGCTTTACAAGTTAACGAGTAATAGTCGACCAACATATAAAAATAATTGTAGAAGGAAAATTCCGTACAAATTCCTCTTCAGTTACCGTCGTCCCGTTTTTAAACGTTTTTAACGGTTAAACCGTGAACTCAATTAATATATACATAATCAAACAAAAAACACCATTCTAAGTCGGCAATAGTGATGTGCAACTTCGGAACCCTACAATGCGCGTGGCCCGACAAGCACTTGGCGGGTTTTTTGCTTGTTGCATCAAGCTAACCTTCTGTTTTTATTTACCCTCTTGTAACTCTTCTTTACGGTTGCGTAATTTGCTTACCTACTAAATGATGTAGGTGGCGTGGTGTGCTGGCGTCTGTACCTTTAAGTAATGACTTAAAAAATCTAAAAAAAAAAAAAAAAAAATCCTTTAATAGATTTTCAACTTTATCGCTAAAGAATTAGGTACAAGTTTGATTGTTGAAGTTTGACTGGGAAAATTTGTCCGTTTCGGGTAGCTTGATGTGTTGGCGGTAGTAACGGGTAAGTTCAGAAGCTAATCAAATCAAAATAGTCTTAATAAAATAAAAATACTGCCTCACAACAGCTGACTGGTCAACGACATCGGGTTGTGACCGATTGTTGTTGACCGATTAAAACAAAAATGGTCAGACATCTTGGTTTCGTCCTGTTCATTTAATTATTAAAAAACTTGCTTTAAAAAATGGGCAACGTAGTATATTATAGCCCAGTCTCCCTCACAGAAAGGAGGCTCGTGTACCAGTAGTAGGAACGTTACGGGCAAAAAATTATTCATCAAGAACCAAATCTCTCTGAAATCATATTGTCATATAAATATTTTTTATTCCTAGTCTTACACATATATAAATAAATAAACTAAACTTAACTTGCAACAAACTAAAATATAGCATTAAAAAATTTGTTCTCAACGCTGTCAGCTGGTAATGTGCCCAAGAGACTGGCGGCATTGCCACATTGAATGGCAATACTTAGCCTTGGGTCACGGAAAGTGTCAACCAGCCTTTTCGAAATATCTTTGAAAAGGCTGTGAGCACAAGGGCCCCACGGCCCGAGGGTTTCAACCCCAAACGGCTCGAAAATATAGTTAACCAATAAGGTTTCTATATTTATGCCACTTGAGGTTTTCCGCAGCCACAGCAGCAGCACCAGTACAACACGGTGAACTAGGAAGATGGGATGGCGCAACAATATGAATTGTATTATGTCAAGAGGAAAATGTTGTTGTTGGTTAGACTTTCTCTAGCACAGAATTAAAGCTATTTTTGCCTCCAATCTTAAGTAGTTTACTAAAGGCCCGTTTCGGACGTGTTTAAGGTTATTATTTCATCGCATGTTTGTGTAATCGGGGTAAGAATCTGCAGAAAAGTGTTATTTCTTTTTTCTGTGTGTGGGTTTTGTTTATTTTCTGTAATGTTGCCATACTTATAACCATACAGTAGCAGACTTCAAAACCACGAAACAATAGAAAAGTGGACCGAAAAAGAATTTCTAGTCCATTGGTGAAGAAGAGCCAATAAATATTGCAGTTGTTTATGGCTAACTACGACGTAATTTTATGTTTTGTTATTTACACTTAACACTAAAGTATGTACTGTCTCAATTATAAAATATATTGTTAGAATAACTGTTACTAGCACGTTGATAAAATTTCAGAGGGCCAATTAATACTAAGTAATTTTTAAGCAACGTTCGCAGCATCTCAGTCACAATCTGTCAGATATGTTTGTAAATTGAGGCTTTTTTTGATAGTTTGCGACTGAGGTGCGAATGTGAACGTTGCTTAAAAAAAGTTGTTTTGGCCCTCTGGTCATGGCATGCTACTCGTATGACGTCTATCTTAGAATGCCATCACTAGGATGCCCATTCCCAGTAATCTAATTAAGTGCTTTGTTTAAGTCTAAGGAAAAAAAAATGTAGGTAAGTGCATCGAATTATTTGTTATTGTATCATACTGTGTGTGCCCGTGATCGTTAGTGCGTTTATTATCACAGATATTTCTTATACAAGCACCAGAAACTAAAAATATTTAACATCGCCTTGTCTACAATGTGTTACACAAAACATTTTTTTGTTTTTACTTAATTATAAACATAACATTATTGGTGTAATAAAATACGGGGCTTGAAAATCTTGCCAAGGTACATATATCGAGTAACACAAAAAAACATTTTTGAAGTGAAAACTTCTTTAGCGGCGTTGTGCACTTTTTGGGATAGGTGAAAAATGTTAAACTCGCGTCAGGACACGTGACCTGATCGAAAATTCGTAAGACGGAGGGAAAGTTCTCGAGTGTTAAATTTTTAATGTTATATAAATTGTCATGTTTGTGTACGATAGCGCAATAAATGATTATTGTATTTTACCACATAAATGATATTACTTTTATACTGATAATTTAAGCAATTCGTGCGAAATTATTCCCTAACTAAAAAAAATGCACAACGTTAATGTTCAAGTTTTCACTTCTGCCGGCACTCCCGGAGTGCAACCCGTTGTTTTTTTTTTAACAAAACATCATTGGTGAAATAAAACATAAGGCTTGGAAATCTTGTTAAGGTAAATTGAGTTGCCCAGTTGTCTACTATAGTAGGCGCCAGATAAATGTGGAATAAAGTATATTGACCTTTCCCTAATAACTGTTCATAGGTACCTGAACAATTAAATATGAATCGTTTTTCATTATTAGACAATGTTAAGGATCACGAGAGATGATGATTCGGGACAGCTTTGTGTAATTAATTCCGTTTTTCAAATTAAAAATGTCAATAATTGTAGGTGGGTCAATGACCGTTATTCCACGATTATCTGGCGCCTACTATAGCAGATCTCTATCTGACCTCCACAATCCATGTGGAGGTCAGATAGGGATTTGCTTCATGTAAAATACAGGTACTCAGCATTGCACATCTAGGTATATCCTTTATCCACCACTTTAACCACTTAAAATTGGTTGCTCAATACTTGTCGGAAAAATATAAAATTAGTCAATCGACACGAAAAAAAGACCACTTAAAATCATGTACTTATCCTATTTAATATATCTATAAATGCGAAAATTTGTCAGGATGGATGGATGTTTGTTACTCAATCACGGCTGAACGTATCTTGATGAAATGTGGTGCAGAGGTAGATTAGAGTCTGGAATAATATATAGGACTTTTATCCCGGGAGTAGGTATGTTCCCTCATGATAATTTTCGACATTCACTCGGACGGAGCCGCAGGCGGCAGTCTATACTAAAAACCGGCCAAGTGCGTGTCGGACCACGCACAATGTAGGGTTCCGTAGTTACACGTCGCGGATAGACAGACAGACGGAGTTTTCTTTGTTGACTACGGAACCCTAAAAACAAGCAGGGTGACATGACTCTTTGCCGATATTTCAGGCGACGTCAGGAGCACGTTTTACTACAGAATCAAATCTGGAATATGTGTAGAAAATCAGCTGTTTAGGTAATACATTTATTTTCTCATCATTCAAAGCAATATTAGGATTCGTGATTTTAGGGTTGTTCAATATTGGAAAAATTTTTGATGTTCATGTACTTTAAGTCCCTGGATGATTGACAGTAAATTTAAAAGCACCTTGGTAAAACGGCACGGTTGGCGAGGTGGTTGAGCGATTGACTGCTACGCTGCGTGTCGCGGGTTCGATTCCCGCACGGAACAATTATTTGTATGGCCTACAGATAGTTGTTCCGGGTCTGGCTGTTTGTGTATGTGAGTTTATATGTCTGTAAACGGACCCATGATACAGGAGAAATTCCTAGTGTGGGGCAACATTAAAAAAAAAAAAACAAGGAAAGACTAACTAAACACAAAGTCAATATTTCCATGTAATGTAATGGTATTCCAGCATCGGCCGGTCGTTTGCCCAGAAGTAACCTAAAGATCCTCAGGTTGTAGGTATTAGAAAATACAGACTCCGGCAGCGAATTCCACTCCTTAGCTGTACGCACAGTAAAACTATGCCCAAAACGTTTTTATGGATATAAGTGGGATGTTCATTTTGTCGTCCGATGAACGAAAGGGCTTGGGGAATTATATTATGCAATTCCGACGCATATTCCCCGAAATGTAACCGATACCGATAGGAAACTGAAGAAGTTCCTTCAGTTCTGTTGAAGATCGGCAACTCAGCGTCGATGTTCAAGGATTAGCAACTTTCACAAGACCAGTGCTACACCAACACCAAAGCTGCACTCAGCGACATGCGAGTACAATACAATGACGTGTGGCGCGCCATGTTCCGGCTGCCTCGGTGGTGCGCCACGTTCTGCGAGCGGCTTGGAAACGTAATCCTAAATAACATTTCTAGAACCCCAATAAAAAATAATGACACAATTGCCTCAAGTTTCCGAGAATTGAGACTATTTGTTAAACTACCTACGAATTTAAAATTTTCAAGATTCGTGGACTTTGACAGGCCCTCCTTTAAAAAAATGTACTAGAGTGCCTTGGAAAGTGGCATTAAAAGTTGGCGCATTTAATCAGAATTCTAAAATGGGACAATACTTGTTAGTTCCATACAATAAAAAAGAGTAAAAAAATTAAATCCTCAAGTAACCCGATTTTTGCTATCTCAGTTAAAATGTTTTTGATTCGCACAAGCTCTAGGTAGGTTCTTATTTTTGAGGCAAAATGATGAGAGAGATGGATAGTGGGTATGTTTGCCATTAGTGAGCGAGACAGATAGTGACGCCACTTTTACCAAAGTGAAAAAAAGTTAGTAAAATAATGAAAAATCTTGATCTAGTTTAATTTAGGTTTGTTGGAATTTCATTTGTTTTAGAATAATTATTATAAGTAGAACTGAAAATAAAAAAAAACCATGAAAATTTAGAAAGAGGTTTCAGTTATTGAAAACTTTCCAACCAAATCTTTTCGTTACTTATTAGTAAGGAAAAAATTTGGTTGGGGAGTTTTCAAAAAACTGAAACCTCTTTTTAAATGGGTTTTCACCATGAAATTATGGACAACACAACTTCTGTCGGGTCTGTTTGTATTCCTTCATATTTCCATTCAAAGAAATTGGGTGATTCAAGAGATTTCTTTTAAAAAAATAAGCTTCATTTGGTCCTTTTTTATTCGAAAAGTAAATTAAAATAAAGGATTTCCAAGTAGACAACGTTCCGCGGCTAATGTTCTCGGAATGGGAAGAATACAAATAGGTTTTGTAATTAATTATTCCTCGTTATTTTCGATTTCTTCATTGTCTCAGTACCTTCCTACTAAATAGTAGCGTTGGTTGCTTTTATTTTTATAAAAATACGTGTCCAATATTTTTAAACGACTTCAAAAAAAGGAGGAGGTTCTCAATACGTTGGATTTTTTAGGGTTTTTCAGCGATATTTTCGCCAATTGTAAACTGATACAAACAACCCAACCCCATACATTTCTGTGCGCCTTACTCGACAAAATGTACTGAACAGTTGATTTTTTTTTTCGCGATTTCGTGTTTGGTCCCTGTATAGTAAAAGTTGTTCATAATGATGAGTACAATGACCCCCATGAGGTATTGCGTTTATTCTGTTAAACGTTATATATATATTCATTTGACGTTGCTTTGGACGTTGAACTTCAAAGATAAACAAGTGATCCCCTCAAGTTAAAATCTATAAAATCAAGTAAAGTGAAATATTGTTAGGTTTATGTCAATTCCAAAACAAAGTAGATGTTAGATTGAGCTGGTTCGACTTGGTATACGAAGGCACACAAAGTAATTCCTTATCGGGAAATAGCGCAACCACCCCTCATGGGAATAATGTCAATTTAGGAGTGGGGTATCACCACTAAAAGGCGAAAATTAAAAAAATTAATTCTTTACAAAAAAATACTACCGACTCCTAAACAGAAAACACTACAAAGTATGTTTCTTTTTAATTTTGGAATTCGGTGTCAAAAACGAAGAAACAATCAAAAAATCCGACTTCCAAAATTAAAGTTATTTTATACTTTGTAGTGTTATTTATCGGTTGTATTTTTTTAAAAACGATTTTGGAAATCTGTCTGACGGCCTAATTAGTTTTTTTTTGTCATATATCCTATTGTTGATCTAGTGAGGGACGCGAGTATCCGCTGGAGGCACGACACAGTGCTGGCAGTTGTGGCAACTTTTGGGAAAGGGTTATGTCCAGCATTGGACGTCTTTCGGCCAAATATTGGCTTAGAGGCTTGTGGATAGCAGTCCCTCAGATCGATCTGCAAAGTGTAGCTGAACTTTTTGCGGAGGTTCTATCGATACCGCAGGTACTCATTACAATACCCGGTACAGCAAAAGCCACGTTACACCATATTAGTCGTATAATAACCTGGCAATCTTCATGTTACGAGTTAGACCGCTTTCTGATTAGGACGTTAGCAGCACGACAGTAGCGCGACAGAAGCACAAACTTTGGCCGCGCAACTGTCGCGCTGCTAAAGTCGCCTAAATGTGAAAGCGATCGATTGACTTTACCCGACCAGTATGTGGTTCCCTGTCTTTTGCCATGTACAGAACCAGGCATTTGCAGGTTGCACCTGATGGAACGTAAAGGAGGCGAGGCGTAATTGCGCTTGCATTAATCAATTGCAAGCGAGTACTGGTTACCGATCTTTAATTAAAAATTGCCTGCTTTGATTTCTGCGGAAGATTTTTAAGCAAAATTACAAATTCCGTCGTTCCAATCATTTGTTTTTCAATTCAAGACTAAATAACGAACTATCTTATCGTACAAAAACGAATTAATATTTAACAACGTGCGTCCTGAGAGTCCATTTCTTTTGTCGTATTTCTTCGTAGAGCATCTCAAAGGATTTGAATCGGCACATCTATAAATAAACTATCTACATGCTCCAGAAATACTGCATCAAAGGTTCAATTATCAATACAAGAGATATCCGCTTATAGCAAGAAAAGAATTTGCCGATATCAAAGGAACCTTACACGTGCTATTGGATAATATGAGTTCTTGGAAATATTATAAATAAAGTATCTAACGCTTGAGAGAGGGAAACATTATACAAAAATACATGATAAAAATCTTTCTTTGCGCTTACCGCTACAGCCGTAGTGAAGAGAAGGTACAAAGAAATATTACCTAATATCATGCGTTTATTTTCCAATGTTAGAGAGAGATAAGCAAATAATAACAAACGCATTCAGAACACCATTGTAAAAAAGAATTCGCTCGATAGTGTTATAATAATATCAATCATCAGAAGACCAAAATAGTCCCTACCTTCATAAGGCACCGTAATGCGGAGTAAATAGAAACAAAACTTTTTGAAAGAATTTTACGTTATTGTTTACAGCACTTAATTGATTGAATTGAAAGTGCCACAAAATCAATGATTTAGTTAGAGATCTTAGTGTATTAAAGTAAAAATCCCAATCAAAGTTTTGTATTTACATATAAATTTCGGCTTTTTACCGACACTTCATTTTTCTTCATGGATGTTAATGGAAAAAACAATTCGTAGGTACTTACACATATTTTTGTTGCAGGGCCAATAAGCATCTATTAATTATTATTGGACTCACAGAAGGGCGACGTTCCTAAAGAAGGCAATGTATGCCATCCTCAGTCACCCTCATTCTATCGCAAAGTCTCCCTGAGCTACAGGCAACAGGGTTTTAACATTCCTTATGCAAGGTGCCCACAGGCAAGTTTTATTGGCGAAGTTTGTCTCCACCGACATGCATCGCGGGAACGTTCTGTGTCACAGTAAAGAGCGCAACACGCGCGCGGGCGCGGTTTGTAGAAAAAAAAATGTTTCATACAAAGACATCGGTATTGTAATGAAAAAAAAACACTGTCGGTGCCACAAAACACTGAGAAGTCTTGACGGCCGCCAGTTGTCAAAAAAAAAACAGTGGCACTCAGGGAGTGCCGACAGAAGTAAAAACTTGAACAAAAATGCCCAACGCGGCTGGCGATCCGCTTCCGTCGCCGAACGCGCGCTACGTCGTCGTATCGTAGCGAATCGCGTAGTGATCGATGCGAGATATGAAATCTTTAATATCTCGATAACGGTAAGTCCAATCGCAAAAATAACCAAACTATGAGCTCCCTCTATAAAACCCCGCAGATAGATTCATAAGACCTAAATTCATAAGAAAAAACCTAAATTAACTCACAGTTCCCATACCCCCACTACTAGTAGAAACTACGTTATACACAGAGGTCTCGGTTACGGTAACAGTGTCGCGAGTTAGATGGTTTTTTCGCATCTCAAAAAAGCCCAACTTGCCTAAAGAAGTTTTCACTTAAATAGGTATAAACCCGTGCAGACCGAAGAGCGGTTACGCACTGCATCCGATCAGAATCCGCTAAAATGCGTTTCGCAGAAGTCATAGAACATTTTGGTTGGTTGATGTTGTGCGAAAAGCAACATCCGAATTCGGTCCGAGCTTTTTATATCCGTATTTTCGTAACTGCTCTAACGCATCATTGAGTGTCACAGTTTACTCATAAAAATTGACGGCCCTTGACAACTCTGACTTTAGCTATCACAGCCAAAACTTTGCGAACCAACTTATTACCCAATAAGTTAGTGGACATAGATAATCATTGTTAACACAATAGGAGAGCATTGCAACGTCAATATTTTGAATTGTCATTGAATTAGAAAACGTAAACAATGGCTAACGAGAATGAAGTGACTCACATAATTACCTCCGTTTACAATTGTTTTTAATGAGAAAGAATAGTTACCTACCTAATACTTATACAAAAATGGATATTGTTATTGAAAATGATATTTCTTGGCCAGAAAAGACAAAAACCATTTTCAATATAATTCAATTCTGAATTCAAGATGGCGGATGTTTTAATGCTATTGAAATATTTAGAAATCGAACATGACATTTTTAAAATGGTATTCTGGATAATACATGTCATGTCCACATGTCCGTCGGTCCTAGTAATAAAAGTTGCACATTGCCATTCATAGGTGGGCGCAGGCATGTCGTTATCATGCAGTTTGCAAACGCTTTAACGTGTCGCCATCCAATCTGATTTTAACTAACTTTGTATGGAAATATTAGGAAAAAGTTTGATGAGTACAATTATTTGCAGCACCGAAAACCTTCCACCAACATGAGTTTATGAAGTTTATCGAACACAATAAACGGTGTCCGGTTTATGTTACAAACTAGCTACCCACCCTCGTTTTGCACAGCACCGAATTATGGACGCACATCTTCCTCCTTAATTGGTCTAACTGTTAGTTAAACCCGTATCAAAATAACAGACAGCAGCTCAGTTTTGTACTATTTAGAGATACAGAATGCCACAAATTATAAACCATTTTTAATTTGATTAAAACGCGCATTGGGGTTATGGTTTAGCCAAATTAATCAACTTACTTTATAATTATATTCATTTAATTGCATGTCACATGAATAAAACAGTAAAAGGCTGTTTTATATTTTATAAACATAACTCGAGTATGGCAGTATAAAAACACAAACAATGACTAACCTATCTATGACCACATCATTAAAAAAATTGTTTTACTACTAACATCTATCTGAGAGATAGAAATGAAAGGTCACTTTGAATTTCATTACTTTTCGAACCGCTAAAAATCTTTGCACCTTGATCCAAAAAATCTAATATTTTCCTAAAAACTAACTCTTCTGCATGTGCACCCCACACGAACTCCGTGTGACTCATATTTTTCCCTCGAATGATGTAGTGGTCTATTGGATTGGCGATGCTGAAGTACAGCCTGAGCAAGTCAGGGATGGTGGCCAACCAGTCTTCACTCGAACTAAACAACGCGATCGGCAATGTAACTGCGTTGAGTGAAAACTGTTCGTTAACATTATTAAACCGGTGAAATTTTCCACTTTTGACCACTTGAGCGTAGTGCAGCAGTGTGTCAGTAGAACCACCAGCTGGCACGTGGTACAGTAATCTTGCTAGAAAACTGAGATTCCATGCATGAGTATCTTGCGGTATACCACCACTGATAAAATATAATGGATTACAGCAAAACAATAACGGGCCTCTACAGTACTTCACTGCGAGCCATTTTGGTATTTTCCGTGAAGGCACAAACTCCTTGCGACCAATAAGTTTGAGTAGCTGGTCGGGCGGACTCAACGCCATTGCTGTCACAACTTTTAACGGCCCCTCAACATTGCTCATGAAGGCTAGAGGTGCCAACAAGATACCGATTCTTAGGTACTGATTGTAGCGTGGTGTCGTCGACAGTAACACCAGAAGGGCCGTGGCTCCCATCGAGTGACCGATGTAGTCGATGGGATCATTACATTTTTTTATTGCACGAATGTAATCAATAACAGCGGCCAAGTCGAATTCTCCCATTTCCTGAAAAGAGAATCTCCAGAATTCTTCGGAATCTACCGCCATTCTGATATGACCTCGCGAATAATAGTTTCCTCTCGCATTCGCCATCCAAACGTCGTAGCCGATATCAGCCAGGATATAGGGAAGAGATTTTGTAGGTCCCAATAATATCCAATCCGCGGAGCTGCCAAGTAGTCCATGATGAAGTATCACTGTTCGGTTATTTAGTGTGCTGTCCAGTTTCGGTGATATTCTATGTAGAGTGAGCAAATAGCCATCCTTAGTGTTGATGACGTGCGACTCCACCCGGCGGCCGTGCAGCGTGGCCAGCTGCGGAGTGGACATGAGCGCCGTCGGCTCCGACTTCAAGTTCACGTATTCGGGAACGTCAGTTTCATTATCAGCTGCTGTTTTTTCGACAAAGTCATTGAAAGTCCTCTTGAAGTTAAGTTCCCCATAATAGCGCGGGGCCTTAAGAGGTTGAATATGTACAACCGAGGCAGGAGGCGAGAACATTTGTGATACATGGTACTTTATATTCGACAGGGTTTTGGTCACAGAAACAGCTATATTATTAAAATGTTGTGATATAGCGTCAAAAAACGGTTCGCACATCACTTTTTGATTGAGACATAGTAATATTACAAGAGTTATTATTAAAATCTTCATGATTACACATGCGTCTTATGGAGAAGCGGTCGCGTGACTGACTATATCATCAAGCAGGTTAGTAATACTATCAAACATAAATACATCTTCGGCATATTTACAAAATAGAACAATGGTTGCGGAGCTCATATTTTATAACAGTTTTGACTCATTGAATAATTATTATTATAATATTTAAAAGTCGTTCAATTGAATTATGTTTTAGAACACACGAATAAAAGTAAAGGTTTCTCAAGGGGACAGTAGGTACTTACTTTGAAATTAAATATTATATTAAGAGCCTGTTTACGGTTTTAGTCAAATGGTTTATAAATAGATACTGATTTATTATAAAACAACTGTCTATTAAATTTATTTAACTTAATTTGGTAGTACTCTAAATGAGATCTAACTTTAACGCTTAAAAAGCAGGTCAAAAGGATACCATACGATTATGCGGAAAAATTAAATATACCGACATCAGCGCGGAACTTCGCCTCTCGCCCAGTTTGGGAGAACTTTCTTTCTTAACGACGTAAACAATTTAAATCTAATGCAATATGCAGACCGCGCCGGCGACTCCGTACCCCGACTACCACTCCGCCTCCCCCTACCTGCGTCTTTATAAAAAAATCACCCTAATTCTGTGCCCAGAGCGTACAGATACCTTACGTCTCCAACTACCCGGAAATGGCCACTAACTCTACATCTTAGGGATTATTTCACCTGGTTATTACCACATTTATCCGTAACCCGGTTACCCGTTAACGCCTCCCTGCTGTTATTCCTACGATATTTTCTTGAATAAAAGATGAGGCTCGCTAATTATGGGACCGATAAGTAATATTGACTGTAGATATCTTATCCATTTACTCGAATTCGCAAAGGATCCGTTGGTTTCTTTATTCGTACTGATAATAACCGGTCCATCTTTGAATACACTAAGTAAGTATTAATAAATTAATTTAACTCACACATTGGGTTTCGAACTTCCATAGCAAGTAAATAATAAACTGAAACTAGCTTAAATTCAAGTTATGTTTTGAAACAGCTCGCTTCGCTGTTTTAACCGTAAGTTACATTTATAAAACTTCAAACTTCTCTGAAGACAGCATTATGTAACTGTGTGGTTCACCTATGCATACGAACTAATATGTAAGTTAATAATCTTCATGTATCTGTAGGTTGCGAGATCCACAAGACCTATCAATGTGTCTCAAGCCAAGAGTTGCTAAATTCTTAAGTCCAGCAGTAGACATCTGACGGCTAAAGATGATATGGTCATCACCAACACCAAGCAACTTATAAAGCAACTCATTTAAAAAACTCACCTAAACTTTACACTTGCAAAAATATTGGCCGCTTCCAATCACAAATATTGGCTCCCGAAATAGTATAATCGGCAATAAAAGGTACAACGATGTTTGTATAGATGTGCAAGCAAGGAGAGTGGGATGAGGCAGATCGAGCAACCAACATTGAACTCATGCAAAATGCAATGGCACACCTTTCCCCTCCTGTTTGGAGCGGGCCGCGTAACCTCCCCCATTTATAAATGATTCGGGGCTCAATTTCGCCCGCACTCACCCAGTGGAATATTGTTTGACTTGTGGACGTGCTGAGTGGACTCTAGGTTTTTACACGGCCATTACTATCCAACATGTGGCTTTTTAAATTTATAGTTTCACTGTTCAAGTGTTTTATTGAACAACACGTTATGTGCAAAACTCCGATTTACAGAAAAAAAAAAAAAAAAACGGAATGTTGCCGGTTCCCCCTGTTGAGTCGGATAAGTAGCTAGTTGAGTCGTTTTGTAAATAAATAAATAACGAAATCCCTTTAATATTTCTTAAGCATATCTATCATACACAGTTAGATCGGTCGATTCTAATGAAGGTAGACCGTCAGATCCAACTGATTTAAACAAATTCCATCTCACTAGGGCTGTTGATGCAATCAGATTTGTCGCTTGCGATGTTCAGACCAATGGAGAAAATCGTTGAAACTGAACAGTCTGTTTTCTTTTTTATAATTCGCTAGATAAGCTTTACAGTACGAACTCGAGCGAAGAGTTGATCTAGTCACTTAAATAGATCTGTATAAAAGCTAGTGGCCCGCCCCGGCTTCTCCTGGGTTTTATTAACAAACTAGCTTTCGCCTTCACTTCGTACGCAAATATCACGTTTTTCCCCGTTCTCGTAGGAATGACCGTTCCCGTATAGCCTATCGCCTTCCTCATGAATGTGGCTATCATATACAAAATAATTTTCCAATTCCGACTGGTATTTCAAGAGATTAGCGCGTTAAAATTAACAAACTAACTCTTCAGCTTTATTAAATTAGTATAAATATACAGCCTTGTCCATCTCTTGTGCCCCGTTCATCTAAGTTCTGCCCGCGATGGCAACGATATCGTCTGCCCGTCTCGCTGCCAGACGGCCAACATTATTTCCACCACTCATTATTACACCATCTGTCATCACCGCACCTAGCCATGTGTCCTGGCTAGCTCCATTTGAGTTCCATAACTCATTTACCAATATCAAAGACCATCGTATATCTTGGGATCTCGACGTTTGATACTCGGTCTCACTATATTGTCGTACTACTGGGCAGAGGCATCCCCATACCTTTCCTACAATATTTCTGGAGTAGGTACCTACGCCAACCGGTAAACGTGTTATAGGTAAACTAGTTTGCTTTGCACTCTTGACATGGATACCGAGGTGGTACGGAACTTAATTATAAGAAATTGCATTGACCCAATCACTATGTTGAAGCCTATATCCAATATGTGGGTCAGTTGGCTATAACATGTAGGTGTCGTTTGATGTAAGGTTTACAGGTATCCACTAAGGACAATATTTCAGGCATTCATAGCTTAATATCATCGTCATCATCATTTCAAGTCGTCCACTGCTGGACGCGAAATTTACTGCGATACTATTGCTAACAATTTTGCATGCCCTTGTATGCGCTCTATAACACTTGCACCCGTCATTTGCCACAACTGCAACTCCTGAGAAAGCTTCTGCAATCGAAACTACTGCATTTTTTATATTTTTTAAATCTGGGTCATCATTCATACCTACTACTTACTATACTTTAATTTAATGAATACGAAAGGAAAGGAAACGTCGGCTGTTACAATTTCACGTCTCACCGGTTGAACGGATGAGGATGAAACTTAGCACACGAGTAGATCAAGTCCTGGAATAGGATAACATAACAAAGGATACTTCATATTCCGGGAGTACGTTGCCTTGGGGTCATTTTCGACTTTCATAAATATTTTAAGTACTACGTATTTCGAAATTATCGATGTTTCAAAATGCGCTATATTTTGTCAAAATCGGTAAGTCTCAAATTAAAATGAAGACCCGGATGGGTGAGAATTTGGAAAAATATGTCATGGACTTTTTTTGAGGCGAGCGGATTGAGAGAGATCTTTTCATTTCTTTTAAAGTAAGGCTGGCAGTTGGCACCGACCTTAAAGAAAATTGTTGTCATATTTACTATAGATTTTTTCAAAGGCAAAACGTTATATCTCCCTTTTTAGTTATCAATCAAATAAACTACAGTTATGAAGTTGGTATAATTTTTAAAAATATTTTTTTTATATCTTTATTTTGTTATTTCAGTTGACATTGGAACTACTTACTTAATGCATAATGACTCGTTTTAGAATTACGCTGTAAAGCCACCGACTTAACAGCGTAACGTCCTGGTGACTGAAACACACTTAACTCTCTATCTCAAAAACTACTGAAGCGATTTTCATAAAACTTGCACTGTTCCCTAAGTTAAAAACATAACCTCCTTTTTAGGATTCCGTAGTCAATAAGGAAACCTTATAGTTTAGCCGTGTCCGTCTGTTTGTCTGCCTGTCCATCCGCGGCTTAGCAATAGAAAGTAAAATTGGTATGGGTATATATATTAATCACGCCGACAAAGTGATAAAATAAAATCTTGAAATACATTTTTTTTGAGTGGTGGGTAAAAAAAAATATCGCCACTTTACATGTAGGCGACATGTAAAGTGGTGGTATTTGTTATCGTCTAACCCATGGTGCGGGATGTCGTTTGATAGGTCGTTTAAAAATATTGAGGGTTTACTAAAACCATTTTTCCATCCATGGATCAGTTTGCGAAATATTAAGTTTTAAAGTGCTAATTTTTGTTAGAGTCCTCTTCTGCCAGCTTAACGGTTGTTATTTATAGACATGACAAAATTCATAGTAGTAGCAAATATAACGAATTTAATAGGAAAACTATCACCACTACCTTACAGGCTTAACGAGTTAAAGAGTAATAATAAGACGGGTAACTACGGAACCCTACACTGTGCGTGGTGCGACACGCCGCGCCGGCTGGCTTGGCCGGTTTTTGAAGAAGGTTAGTTAAAAATAACTTTAATTTTAGAAGTCTGTGTCAAAAACCGAAGAAACCACAACATAAATTTTGTACTTTATAGTGGTATTTATTTGGTTGGTTGTATTTTTTTGTAAAAAGTTATTTAATTTTTCACTTTTTAGTGCTGGTACCCCCCAAAATCTCCAACCACTCCATATAAATTTAATGATTTATTTCCGAAACACTTCATCAGATCTTTTCGAACATTAAGTGGGAATTTCGGAATAGAACTATTTAGAATTAAAAAGAACGAAATTTTCAAAAAAAATATGTAAACATCCGAATTGAGAACCTCCTCCTTTTTTTAAGTCGGTTAAAAAATAAAAGTTTATACAATTTTATAGCTACTTATGTCTCATTACGAGGTGTACCCCCTAATTTGATATTATGTATATGTCAACGGAAAATTGCAAACGCCGTCAGATTGTAAAATATCGCGTGAAATTGTAAACTATTTTTTCTTAATAAGACACTGATATATTAGAAACTATTGAATTTGGATGGGATTTATCGTATTCAGAACGATTTGGTAATAATATATCGAGAATTTATAATCTCATAAAGATTAATTACAATCTTACGGACTCTGCAATTTTCCTGTGACATAGATAGGTACAAGTGATACTCGAGGGTTAAAATGGCTGACGTCAAACTTCAGGCGAACGAATAGTCAAAAAGTGATCCTGGTTTGATTATTAATTTACAGAGAAGATCGATGTGCCACTGAGCACTAATGTGACTTCAGCTCGGTTTCATTTCACGTATAACCCGGAGCGCCAAATGAAAAGCAGCATGATCGTGATTGAAGCATTATTGAGTTAAACGTTGGTGTCAGTCTGGACATTCCACGTAATAGGGCCGAAAATGGAGAGTTTTGCATGCTTATAACGAGAGACGAGTCTGAAGTAGGCAAGTCATAGAAGGATTTAACGTTAAAAGAAATTCATTCAAATATTGTTAATACAAACAGGTGTACACTACGAAACAGGTCAAATTCAAGCTTTCAATACTACTAACTATTAATCTGATTTAATCTTTAGTCTAGTTATATAATCATACTAGCTTTTGCATATTCCGTTAGCTTTTGCATATTCCGTTTTTCCCGTTCCCGTAGGAATTTCGGGAAATCCTCTCTTCGTGCACCCCTACGGAGTGTAGAAAACTTCAAACTTCAGCATTCTATGACCAGTATTTTCGGCTGTGCGTTGTCTGTCAGTCACTCAGTCACTCAATCAGTCAGTAACGGAAGAATACAACGTGTAACAGAATGAACGTAATATCTCTTAAGGAGTCATTGCACTCATCATTTTAAACAACTTTCACTCTGGAATCAAAACTGAAATCGCGAAAAAAATGCATTTACGAGCGCATATTATCGCGACCAAACGATTTTTTTTTTCACTTTTTCGGGATTGGTTCCATAGTAGAAATTGTTCATAATGATGTGGAAAATTATCCCTAGGTTAAGAGGTATTTAGAACGAGAACAGGCTGACTGTGGGGCAATTGTCGTATTTATAAGTAGCGTTCGCCTTCACATCGTAGTTGCAAACTATAAAAAACACCAAATATTTTACATTTTGACATTGACTGTCACTGGGAATAATCAAATCAGCGATCATAAAAAACAGCGACAAAAAGCGACATGAATTTATTTTTAAGTACAAGAATTGCATTTTGATATGGAGCAAAAATAAACCAGACAGAAAAATATTTATTTTCGCTGAACCATTAAAACTGAAGCTGTAATGTTATTTTCCTTCATCAAGCAAAATCCTTGTGTCCTGAGTATCGAGGAGTACTAATTAGTTGAACACTAAGCCAACTGAAGCACCTTTTATAGAAAACTATTTTCATAGCCGCGTAAAGTTGCATTTGTTCAAGCTTATACAAAACTTTTACAGATTATAACCCAACGGCAAGTTAAAAGCCACGTTGATTGCTCGTTTTATTCGATAGTATTTTATAAATTTCATTTTCCCGCGTCTTTACTCTTGTAGCTTACCCGATGAAGTCATGCATTTTTAGGAATAAAAAAGCTTAATGCCACTTAGCGAAATTATAGCTTTGTATGATTGTATTTTTTTTTTAAATCGTTATTCGTATAAATATTTTAACAATGAAACACAATTTAATCTCTTCAGAACAGAGAAGCATTTCTATTTCCCCAATCAACTCACTAATTCGTATTAATCTGTACTTTGTTCTCGTGAAAAGGAATTTTGCGCCAATTAAGTTCACGCCAATTACGTATATGTTTCACGAATAATTCAAAGGCCATTTTCACTCATTGAAATAGTTTATACCTACATGTGCCAGTTGCTTTTGTCCATTTACGGGTATAAATTAATATTGTAGGTATTACCGACGGCGTCAAACCTTAATAGGCAAGAGTATGTGTGCCCAGTTTGTGTGCTGAAATTAAACGTTGCCTATAGGTGCCTTCTGAAAATAAGCAACATGGAGCCGTGTTTGGATTTAATTAAAACAGCCTTTGAGAAAATTATTTAATTAGAGTAAAGTATGATTTTACCCTTGTTTTGTTTTTGGTTTAAAATCGAAGTTATTAAGGTCGTGAGATAATGGTTTTCGTGGTTCTCACTTGAAAATATCATCATTGTTTTGAGTTTTCAATCAATTAAGGTGATGTGAAAATCCCTCAAAGGGGAGTGGGGCCTTTGCGGGAGGCCTATGTCTAGCAGTGGACGTCTTTCGGCTGATATGATGATAATGATGATGATGAAGGTGATGTGTGATTTTTCCAGGTACCTAACTACTCGAATTATACTTAACAAAGCATTGTACTGTCTATTAAATTCAATGTTTTGAAAAGTTATGAATGGCCGGACAAGGATTTTTTTGTCACAATGTTTACATATCAACCAATTTGAAACAGTTATGGGTATCAATGGAATGTATTTAGAAATATTAGGGTTGGACTAGTCATATTATTTTCTTTGTTATTACAGATGAGGTGAACTATGTCGCTAGAGTCATGGCTAGCTAAATGATCTGTCTCGGATAGAGAGAGAGAGAGAGAGAGAGAGTTCTAGTATACCAATATGACAAGACAATTTCAATCCATCGCCACCAACTAAAGTGATGACTTTAGTATTGTGTTTTTAAGTAGATGTATAAGTGATCACTTGTATTAGAAAAGTCCTAAATAAGTATGGGTTGCAATCGAAGTCAAAAGTCATTTATTCATATAAGGCTGAGAGCCAGCACGTTTTTAACGTCAAAGTTTTACATAAAGACAGTCCCTCAACCATTAAGTCATCACATTCTTTGTGCTTGAGCTGGAAAGAAATAAGCAAATGTCTGATAAAATTGGGTTATTATAAAACAGTAGGTACGAGAGCAAACGATGATGTACGGACTCTGTAAGAGATTGACTACCTACTAAGGTGACGACTAGTAAGTATGAAAGAAAAATATTGGGAGACATAAGAGCAAGAGAATGATGATAATAGGTTGATGACCATCGTATCATTACGAAATGATTAAGTACCTTACTATCCAAACAAACAAATATCGTACGAGTGTGTTGTCATATTGAGTTGTGAAGTAATTTTGTTTGTAACAACATTGGATTTCGTCAGTACCAAGGTATGTCGTTCTTGTGGTCTTACCGTTACCAAAAAATAATAGTTTATTATAACAATCTTCTTTTCAAAAATGATCATGTTTAATAAAATAAATTCCCCCCACCCCCCTTTGAATTGGTCACCGGAACGCTTACCATAATCTTAGAATATTAATTGATTGACTCGTTGGTCTAATGGTTTTGTCACCGGAAAATAGCAAACTCTGTAGGATATGAAATTACTCAGGTTCGATAGGGATGATTCCTGAGTAAAAAATAAATGTTTCTATTTAGTCCGTCAATTAGATTGTCGAAAAATATTATTAGGATTAGAGAGTCAATAGATTTTATTAGGATTCTACCCTTTCTTGGGTCGGGTTTAATGGTGTTATTAGGTTTTAATAACACTGTTAAGCCCCCAAGTAGAAATAGTTAATAAAAAAATACAACCGACTTTCAAATAAAAACCACTACAAAGTACAAAATAACTTCAATGTTGTCGGTGTTTCTGGTGTGGTTTCTTCGTTTTTTGACAACGACTTCCAAAATTGAAGTTCTTTTGGTACTTTAAAAGTAGTGGAAGGGGTATTTGGAAGTCCGTCACGTGCTACCCCCCAAAAATTCCAACCAGTCCATATTAACTGTCTATCTCCAAAGTTCTTCATCAGATCTTTACGAAATTTGAATGGGACCATTTCGGAAAAATTCATCTTTCGAAAAAAAAATTGCAAAATCATCTATATATGACGGAGTTACGTCCGAACATACCTAAAAAAATATGAAAATGTTACCGGAAAAGGGCAAACTACGTAAAATTATTAAATAACTTGAGAGATGGTAAACTCTCGATAAATTGTCAACTGAACATTTGGAATACTTTTTTACATATCAAAATTTGGACTGACATAAAATGGCGACCAATCAGAGCACAAGTCTACTATTTATCCGTTTTCGTGTGATGGTAAACCTGGAAACATTTATTTATTTATTTATTTACACTTTACGCACACAAATGTACAGAGGCGGACTTAATGCCATAGGCATTCTCTACCAGTCAACCTTTGGGTGATGCAGAGAATGGTGGTAGGTGCAATATGGTGAATAAAAAGCGATTGATATTTAATTAATACATACAAACATTTAAATAAATAATACGAATATATAAACTATACATACAATATAAATATATAATAAATACTCAAATTAACAAGATAAATAGGTACACGAAATACTTAAACAATTACAACAAATAGGTAATTGGAAAACATTAGCGATGTGATGATACTACTGCCAACTTCTTACGAATATGTTCGCGAACTTTAACTTTGAAGGCTAATCGGTTGGTGACCATCCTAATTTCCTGGGGTAGCGAATTCCACAAAGAAATAGACTGAACAAAGAAGGAAGAGTGAATAAAGTCAGTACGGTGAGTGGGAAATTGAAGAAGACGGTTATGTGATGAGCGTAAATTCCGATTGTGGTTGGCGCAAATATATTGAAAGTGAGGGGCTAGATAACTGGGAGAGTTAGGAGAGTTGAGAAATGAAAACAAGATAGTAAGAGCTCTTTGCTCCCTACGCTCACGTATGGGCATCCACTTTAAAAGCGACCGATACGCGGAGACATGATCATATTTGCGCAGGTTGAAAACAAATCGAATGCAGTAATTTAGAAGGCGGTCAAGTTTGTTGAGGAGATCTGCATTCAGGTCATAGTAGCACACGTCACCATAATCTATGATAGGAAAAATTAAGGTCTGTACAAGCATCGTCTTCGTGCTTGATGGCAAAAAGTTTTTCAAACGGTACAGGGCCCGCAGCGTTCCAGTAACCTTCTGACTGACACTAGCGACTTGAGTACGCCAGTTTAGGGTACTGTCGATGTGCAAACCTAGACTTTTCACATCAGTGTTGAATGGGATGATTTTACTGTCGAACAAAACTGGTGGCAAAGCTGTTTCATCCACTTTAGCGATGCTTCGAGAACTCCCAATGATAATCGCCTGACACTTATCGGGGTTTACGGCAACACCAAATCTGTCCGACCAAGTTTTTATGGCTAATAAGTCCCTGTTTATTTTGTTGATAGCGTCAGGTAATTCGTCGACCCTCTCGTGATGGTACAACTGCAGGTCATCTGCATACAGATGATACGCACATTGAAGTTCGGAAATAATAAGATTAATAAAAATAGAAAACAGAAGAGGAGAAAGAATACCGCCTTGAGGAACGCCAGTTTCCAAATCACGCCAGCTAGATGAGGAGTCCGCAACGCGAACCGACTGCTGACGTCCCTGAAGATAGGAGGTGAACCACTCCAGTGCTTCAGGAGAGACCATGACATAGGAAAGAATGGCTAAAAGGATGTCGTGACTGACGGTATTGAAGGCATTAGAGAAATCGACCAGCACTAGTACAGTGACTTTGGCGTCTTCTAGTCCAGCTCTTATATCGCCAGTCACTTTAAGGAGAGCGGAAACAGTGCTGTGCCCGGGCCTAAATCCAGATTGTAGAGGGCTTATGATAGAATTAAAATGCACAAAGCTGGAAAGTTGTTTGTGGACACAGGCCTCGAGCACTTTGGATAGAAAAGGGAGTATAGAAATTGGACGGAAGTGGGTAGGAAGAGTGGGATTGGAAACTTTTGGTAGTGGACGAACATAGGCTTTACGCCACACAGAGGGGAATACTCCAGAGTACAGGGAAAAATTTAGAATATGGCTGATTGCAGGTAAAATGTGCTCCAGAATGGTAATGATCATGCCACGAGTGACATTATCACAGCCAACCGCTTTGGATTTTATGGAAAGAATGATCTTTCTGATCTCTCCCGGTTCAACTGGAACGAAACGAAAAGAATTTATTTGAGGAGGCGTTAGACCAGAGATTAGAGACAGAGTAAATTGTTTGGCTTGACGATCCATTGTGGGTACAGTAGCGAAATGACAGTTAAGATCGTCTAAGTCTATAGAATTCGGAAGGTCTAAATGTCGTGGTTTGCCGATACCAAGAGTTCCAAGGAATTTCCAAATATCGGCAGAAGAAGAAGAAGAAATATTTTCCAGAATGTGGCGGCGTTTAGCATTGCGTATCAACTGGTTGCATCTATTCCTTGAAACCTTATATAGTGTCCAGTTCTCGTCAGTACGGTCCCTCTTATGCTTTCGGAACGCCCGGTCCCTGCGTCGCATGACCGTCCGTATTCCTCTTGACATCCAAGGTGCAGGAGGACGTTTCAGCTTTACTTTTTTGATGGGAGCGTGGTTTTCATAAAGGCTGATTATGACATCATTGAAAATGACAATCTTATCATCAACCGAAGTGGCCTCCATCATAAGCTCCCAGTCGATGACAGATGCATCCTTCTTTAGTTTCTCGACGTCCATTCTCGCAAAACAACGCCTGTACAGGACCCTGGGTTGAGGTTTAGGTGTTTTAAGGATATAGGAAAGGAAAATCATGTCGTGATGAGAGAAGCCTGGAGCATCATATTGACCATGAGAGGAGACGAGGGAAGGATTCGAGGTGAGGATAAGGTCGAGCCAGGTGTCATCACCCGTAGTGTTGTGGTGAGTAGGCTGGAGAGGTAGCACGTGAAGACTAGCTGACTCGACAAGGTGAAGAAGCTTACGGGATCGAGGGGAATTTTGGGCAAGAAGGTTTGTGTTGAAATCACCCATAAACATGGCTTTCATTCTCTCACACCAATAAAGACCAATGAGGAGTAAATTTTCAAATTTAACTATCACACCAGAACAGATAAATTGTAGACCAGAGTGCCGATTGTCGCCAGTTTATATCAGTCTACAATTTCTCGGATCGGCACGGAGTAATTATAGAATACACGATTTGATTTGTATAATTGTAGAACCAATGTTCGTTTGACAATTTTTCGAGAGTTTACAATCTCTCAAGATATTTTGTAATCTGACGTAGTTTTCAATAATCCGGTGACATAAACGTTCGAATTGCTAACCTTCTCCTTTTTGACGCCATAAAACATTGTGTTAATTTTTTTTTGGCCTATTTATGACTGACCGTCTGTTTTCCTGGTCAGTCTAAAAAGACGGATATGCCAGCGGCAGTACAATTTATATGACACTGTTCACATTAAGACGGATCCGAGGAAAAGAGCGGATCGGGGTTTTTAGACGGACGTTTTGCCACTGCGAAGGGCCGTCTAAACGCCGGGATCAGATGTAGAGTAAATGAATCTGCCGATCGTCGGCTACCGTCTTCCATTCAAACAGCCATTCCGTCGGCGTCTAGTGTGAACACGCATGTCCGACTGCCAGCGTTTTCCGTTAAAACAGACGGTCCGTCTGAGTGTGAACGGGCCCCATTTTTATTTAAAACTAATGTAACCCCTTTTCAGTCACTGAGGCTTCCTCGGCAAATGCTACAAAGAGCCGGCAGTGAGCTTGCAACTCAAGTACCTCTTTCATTTTACCTTTGAATAAAGTCGAGTACTAACTACTCAAAGTGAACTGCTGAAACTTGAATAATTTTCACACTTATATTAAAATAAATTCGGGTAAAGTATAACAAACTGACAGTCTCGAAATAAAACAACTGCTCACTAATAAGCTTTGATTTACTTTTGTAGTTGAAATAGTATTATTGCCTTTGTTTATTTCTGGGTGACTGACGCTAACACGGACGTTGCTCGGGGATTAAAGTGGGCCTAAAATACTCTGCGTCTATTTTATTTTCATACGGAAGCAAATAAGGTAGTGAATTGATCGGTAGATAAGGATGTTGCCATCACAAAAAAAATATTTCTTATCTATCAGATTTACATTTTTTTATTTTTTTATTAAGATTATAATTTTTTAAATCGGTCATTGTAAATTGGATCCTACCCTCAAACGTGATCGCTTTACTCAAAGGTTTGCTGAGAGAAAACTCAACTTTATGTTCGCCTCAGTTTATGAATTATTTATAACTGAATTCTACACACATCAAGTAGGTACGTTATAGAGTATCGTCGCAATCATTATTGAAACTTTTGGATCGTTATTGATTGTTTGAGTGAATTTCACTATTTGAAAAAAAAATCTTAAATTTTGATTAAAATATGTAATATCGTATAAAATTGTGTAATGTGTATTCACAAAACCATTACAATTTCTGCAACGGAACTGAAAAAAATTGCATCGATATGGAGCGACGACACCATTTGACACGAGAAGAGATGATGAGAGCCGTCGGAATATTGCGAGCTGGTTCCAGGCAACGTACTGTTGCTATCGCTCTTGGCACTACACAGAGCGTCATAAGCCGCCTCTGGATACACTATCGTATCACGGGCAGCGTGGCGGAGCAACAAGGAGGATGATCACGCATCACCATTCACAGACAGGACCGGTACATCCAAAATACTGCTCGATGGAATCGTACCATAACCGCCATGATGTTGGCTATGAGGCTCCACAGCTCTTCAGGCCTGCTGATAAGTAACCAAACCATCCGAATTCGTTAACGTGAAGTGGGTCTGCGTTCCCGAAGGCCGCTGAGAATTCCACCTATAGCATCCTGCAATCGTAAGACCCGTTTACAATGGGCTCGCGAACACAGAAATTAGGAGAAAGAATACTGGCATTGTGTTCGCTTTTCCGATGAATGTCGTTTCGGTATGAGGCCGGATACAAGACGTACTCTAGCTTGGACGTCTGGACCTCTGGACGTCAAGAACGTTTGAAATTTTGGCAGAAAGTTCATTCATATGGAGGGGGAAAAATAATGGTTTAGGTCGGTATTTGGATCGGTGGAAGAACCGATGTCATTTGAATCAGGGGCAACCTCAATACTCAGATTTATGCAGAGAGGATTGCTTCAAACGTGACCATCCCTTTGCAAAGCCGGTTGGGAGATTCGTTTCGACTAATGCATGCCAATACACGTCCACACACGGCTAGAGTAATCACACGCACTCTTGCTCGCATCAACGTTCAATCACTAGCCCTCAACCCAATTGAGCACGCATGAGATATGCTCCAAAGAAGAGCTCTGCCGAGTTTGGATGTCGTGCATGGATACCCCACAACAACTTTTTGACTGGTTAGAAAGAACGTAAGCGGCCATTCGTCACTCAGATTTTGATAAACTGATTTTAAGCATGAAAAATCGCTGGGATTGTGTGATTCGATTGAAACACAGTTTTCTTTTTTATCTTTACAATATATTTTTTATAAATCCTCATTTTAGCTTTTTTTGCCATTTAATTGAAGACTTAGGTCAATTTCCCAGGAATTTGCAAAAATTGCAATTTTTCTTAATTTTTACAAAACTTAGCGTAAGAAATTAAAGTAAGAAGCCAGCCTGGAATACCAGATTTAATAAATATTAGAATTAAAAATGTACTTGATCCCTAGGACACTTGACGTGTTTATATGCCTACGTGTTTTTATTACCTTTTTTTTTTATCGGTTGGTCCGTGTGAGTCAGACGTGTGCTAACAGTTCCTGTGCTTATTAAAATTAATTAAGTAGTAAAAACTGATTTATATCCTTTGTGTCGCATATCTATGTGTACAAAACTTTTTCGTGAAGCCTAGTGTTAAACAATCTGTGATAAACATTAACTGTGCGCCGAGTAATCTCAAAATTTCGGTTTAAAACTTTCCAAAAAAGTGCTCGCTTCTTTGTGCCGTGACGTTGGTACACATAGCAAGGTCACTAATCACTATCATATTCATATTTATGGTAAAGGCTGGAGCAACATTTGGACAATTATTTTAAAGGTGTAATTGCTCTAGTGGCTATCGCGCTTCACTTACGTACGTGGTGGCGCAAGTTCGATCCAAAGTCAAAGCGGTCCTCTTTTTGTATTTTTTATTTTTATTTTTGCGAAGTTCCCTGTTGACTCTAAATAAGAAGAACAATTATCTCTACAAGGAACGGAGCTAACCTATCTTTTCTCTTTTATTTCATAATTGAAGTAAGGAGAACCCCTCCGAGCAAACCAACGGAATTACTCTATGACTCAGAGCCAGAAGCACCCAAACCTACATCTCCACAACAACTCGCCTCGAACATAACACAGAGGTTTAAGCGGAAATTTCAACATGGTGAAGATATTAGCCAGTTCACGGCAGAAATTAAAAGCATACTCATAGATTTTAATGAAAGGCAAGACAAAAAGTACGCTGCTTTTTTAAGCACGGTAAATGAAATTAAAGCCGAATGTTCTGAGTTGCGTAAGTCCGTAGACTTCGTATCGACATCTTACGATGAAATAATGGGGAAATTGAAAAGCTTGGACAGTGCAAATAAAGAGAAAATGGCCTACATACAAGTTCTTGAGGAAAAAATTGAAAATTTGGAAAGTTCGATCAAATCATCCTGCATAGAATTTCGCAATATACCTGTAAACCAGAACGAAAATAAAACTACTCTTTGTGATACAGTCATAAAAACTAGTGTATTTCTACAGAATGAGCTAAAATTGACCGAAATTCGAGACATTTTCCGAGATAAATCCAAAAAATCACCCGACTCTGGCACAATCGTCGTAAATTTAACGACGGTAATCGCGAAGGAATCTCTACTAAATGCATACAAAAATCATAATAAGGGCGGTAACAAGCTGTCAACTTCTGATATCCAGCTACTTGGCCAATGTAAACCAATTTATATTTCGGAAGCATTAACTGCCAAAAAAAGGCAATTATTTTATTTGGCACGTATGCACGCGAAGTCCCACGGGTATGCGTTTTGCTGGATTGCTAACGGTAGAATCTTAATGCGGAAAAAGGAAGGTGATTCTGCTATACTTATTAAAGCAGACTCGGACCTTAACAAACTAAAACAGAGAGCGGATTGACTACGGAGCCGCATAAATACAAATATTAATTATGTTTACCCCATTTTATGTCATAAATTTGGATGGTACCTTGTTACAAAAACGCTAACAATGTTTACTTTTGTTATCGAAATTGTTTTAAATTGTGTAATTACTTTTAAACGGAAAATAACTCATATATGTCCTAATAGTAGTTTTGCCATACTCCATTCTACTCACATAGTCTACTCACAAACACTTTTACATGATTTACTACCACACAAATTCATTACCTTTCCTACATACTTTTTACGCATTGTTTTGCTGTTGGCTAAATTACAAATGAAATTAAGAGTCAAATCCCCTTTACAAGTCCATGTGAAAACATTATGTCTAGCCACT
>NDFZ01003503.1:0-17877 GCA_002192655.3 Mamestra configurata
GAAGCGTCAGTTTGTAATAACTTTGATGTTCTACCTAGGTACTTATCTTCTTTTCTTCTGAATTTGAGAGCCTGTATTAGCTCAAGCTGTTCGTGGTTATTAGGACGAGAAAAGGAATGCCTATGTTCAGCAGTTGGTGAAATTAGCTGTGCTTGATGTGATCAGCTCTTATTTATTTATTTACTTCTGAGTAGAAACTATTCTATTTAATGTAACGATCTGCTAATTAATTATGTGAAGCAAAATATGTCATGCACATTCTGATTTATTTTTGACGTTATTTTTTGGGGACTTGGCTTGGCTAGGCTGACCAACAGTAGGTACTCTAATACACAGGCGTACCTTGGCGTAGTTTATAAACTACAAAAGCAATAGAGTACGCTAAAATACTCTACTTATTTTACTCTTAGTTAACGCATTCCTGTCATTTAATTGAGATAGTTTTGATCTTTTTGCGACGCGCAAAAAACAGAGCTTAAAAATGAATGGCAATTGATTTTTTTTTTCAAATCATGGAGAATGCTTGGTTCGCAAAAGTTCTGTTTTAAAAATAACAAAATAATCTCACATTCTCTAAAATTAGAAATACTCTATGTATCTTAAAAAAGTTCTTAACCCTAGACATTGCTCAATTAATTTTATGAACTTAGTTGATATTTACTGATAAAACTGGATGTTTTCATGTTTTGAACATTCGCAAAATTATACTTAGCTTAACTGACATTTTATTTTTCATAATAAACCTGCATGTACCTACACAATAAGACTATTGTGTACATGCAGGTTTATTATGATTAACAGACTGACGTCTGATCTGAGTTTGATGTTTGATCTGAGGAGAGTAATGTTTCTTTTATACTACACCTGCNGTAACCTATTTGCAAAATAAATAAAATACACGTCATATTATTAATATGTCGTTTTGAAGGATTGACCAGTGAGTCAAGTGACATGATTGTTTATTTAATAGCTAATGGTAAATGATTAGCTGTTCCATAAATTTCTTTGCGTTATGTGAACGTTCAATAACATTGTAATTTTTTTGCCTTATCTGCCAAGCCTTTCCCCAACTGTATTGTGATCGGCTTTTTCCTAAGCCATAGTCAAATAATTCGGATTTTGATTACTACAAGATGCAACCACAATGAAGGCAGAATAGGTTAACTGCTAAAGACAATATTTCGTTTTTGCCTACTCTTTGGCGCCGCGACACGCGCGGGGCGTGCGAGGCGTGCGGAGAGCGGCGGCGCGGGGCGCGGGGAGGGCGGGGCAGCTGCGTCTACTCCGCTCGCTCACAGAGCTCCGTGAAAACTGCTTTTATCGCTACAAATATCACCCATTCAAAACTCAACCTTAATTTTATCACTTAAAGTCCTATTTCAAGAAAACTTTCATAAGTTGTGCTATAAATTATACGGTTGTTAATCAAACTTAAACTTTATGTTTATGCCGTTAAGTTTAGTTTGGGTTCGACGATATTAAAATTTTATNATAAAAGTCCTATTTTAAGAAAACTTTCATAAGTTGTGCTATAAATTATACGGTTGTTAATCAAACTTAAACTTTATGTTTATGCCGTTNTTAAAGTCCTATTTCAAGAAAACTTTCATAAGTTGTGCTATAAATTATACGGTTGTTAATCAAACTTAAACTTTATGTTTATGCCGTTAAGTTTAGTTTGGGTTCGACGATATTAAAATTTTATAAACGTTATCTTTGTAAGTTTATGTAGTGTATGTGTATGATACTCGCATGTGTGAATGCATCATGTAGGTACTTCTTTGTTTTTAAACTTAATAACAGTATTTCCAACAGCATGATAAATAGATGTCATCAGAAAATTGCAGACTCCGTAAAATTGTAATAGGTAAATCTTGTTTAGATTATAATTTCTCGATATATAATGAAAAAAATCGTTTTGTATACAAATCCTAATTAATTAAATAGTTTCCAATATATTCGTGTCTTATTTAGAAAAAATAGTTTACAATTTCACGCGATATTTTACAAACTTACGGTGTTGCATTTTCCGGTGACATAATAAATTAATAAAATTAATTTGACATATCTACGTACCTACTTATACACAGGCAAGTACATAAATAATTATCTAATAACTGTTAGCCTTCATAAAATGTATTGTTAAATTCGAAAGCAAGAGACTGACTTGTGTTCGTTGTGTGGTGGGACAAAAGGGTTGTGAATTTGTAGTAGTTGAGTGATACATATAATACTGCTGATAGTACCTGCTTAGTTTTGTTTTTGTTTAGTTTCTTACTTTGCAGATAGCAGGCATTGCAGGCAGGAGGAGAGTAATTACGTACTACTTAGCAAACATTAGCACAAGAAAATCATAATATTTGCTCCTTTTTTGTGAGTGACACAGATGAACGTTATTTATTAACTATTCATTATTAATACCTTACTTATTGCTTTGGCTTCGGGCTTGGCTTAGGAGTTAACCTAGATTTTTGTTTTTTTTTTGCTGTAGGAAAAAAGAATAGGTACCCAACAGGCCAAGTTTTTATCCATTCAAGTTATTCCCGCCATCAGCTCTTGTGTTGCCAGTGCCATTTTGTCAGACCTGTGAGCACCTGTGCCACACCCAGTGTTGTTATATCTTCAAAGTTGTTATTTCATCCTGTATTTACTGTTTTTGGTTCATACTTTATTTTGCTATATTGGAATAAAAGTTCAAACAATATACCTAGTTTGTAACAAAATAATTCATAAACAATTTTTGTACTGGCAGCTTGATCTGGCAGCAAAGAAAAAGTATTATTCCGTCTCTGGTTTATCTGGCCGCGTTCCAGTTCAGAAATGAGAATTATGTCATATACAAGCATTTATGTTTTAGACGAAAACTAATTTATTTTTCGTGTTTTATGAGACGTTGAGATATTATGTAACAGCAAAAATGATATTTACCTGAAAAAATATAAACTTAAGTCATTCTTCTTTGAATTTTAGTTGTAAAGTATCAGCAATGGGATAATTTGTTTCATTACTGTTAATCGCATTAATACTGAATGCTTATACTTATTGACTTGTGTTATGAAACGCAGTTTAAAATGTCATGTCATTGATTTGATTGTCAGGCTTCTCTGGGCAGTAATCTTTTACTGTTTGTACGTATTATTTTTTGTACAAAATCTTTCCACCATCATTAAGTTAATAACTAGGCATTTAGCCTATGTTTGAGTAAGTTGTCTTGGTAAATTGTGCTGTATTTAGCTTAAAATTATGTTGTGACATTACATTAGAATTACCACAGTGTAAGTAAATATTATTGTAGTAACTGCATTTTTGCGTATTATTTACAGAGATTGATGGATCCTTGGGGCAGTGAAGTTATCAATTCCGTAGTTGTATCGGAGTTTGAAGATAATTTTCAGCCAACTTCCGAGTCCGAGAAGCTATCGGATTCTGAGCAGTATCTCGCTATTTTAGGTAATTAATAATAAGTTCAAGTTCTAATCACATTTTAACGAGTTATGATTGGTTACATGTTGTCAATCGGCTATTTTATTACACAATATGATTTAATGTGGGGCAGTGCTGAGTGTGGCGGTTACGAAATATATCGAGTGTCACAGACCTCTGGCCACATTCACTCCACGAGGCGCCTCCGTACCGCAAGCTACTACTCGAAGGTCGCACGCACGCATAGAAAGGCACATTTTCCCTTATTTGAAGTTAAGAGTATTTAGTTATTGATCTACCTACTTTTGTGACTTCTTCCTTTTCATGTGGTAATTTTATTTTATAGTTACATGTGGCAGATATTGGTAGTCAGTGAAAATAAATTTATTTTAACAATATTTTTTCTTTTTTTCAGAGCGCAAACTCAAGGCAATCAAATCCAAGAACAAGGTTGTGGAAAATCTAGCGGCGTACCGGGCTGATTGTATTGACCGGTTGATGCGAGAGGGCTGCGACCTAGACCCTGTTATTGGAGACACCGAGGACGAAAAACTGTTGCAAGAATAACTTCTCAAATAATTAAAGACCATTGTAAGTAACCATGGCAGGCGCAGCTACTAATATTGACTTGTCAGGAGCAACCTACTGCATACTCACAGGGGCCTCCCAAGGCATTGGGAGGGCTATTGCAGCGGAACTTTCAAAGCACCTTGGACCTAAATCTTTAATGTTACTGCTTGCACGTAACAAAGATCAACTAGCCAAGACAGCTGAGCTCTGCAAATCTGACAATATCAAAATTGTCTATGAGTCTATGGACCTTGCTAAAGCATCTGCCCCAGAGATGTTGGATGTGATTTACCATTCCTTACGGGGGTATAAAATCACTGACTTTGCTAACTGTGTCATCTTCCACAATGTTGGGTCTTTGGGTAACTTGTCAGTGCAGACAGAGCGCATGGAGAACCTGGAGGAAATGAGACAGTATTATGATCTGAACGTATTTAATGTAATCACACTGAATTCGCAATTCCTTAAGGTTTTTGAGGAGGTTGAAGAAAGAGTTATAATTGTGAATGTGACATCTCTGTGTGCCATCAAGCCGATGAGCGGTATGGCTAGCTACTGCAGTGGTAAGGCTGCAAGGGAGATGTACTTCAAAGTGCTGGCTGAGGAGAAGAAGCACATCACAGTGCTGAATTACTCTCCGGGGCCAGTTGAGACATCAATGATTGACTATGTCTTGGCCGAGACAGTGAACACTAATTTGAGAGATGTTTTCTTGTCGTTCAAGTCCCAGGGAGCACTCCTAAAGCCAGAAATTACTGCTAAGAAATGCTTGAAGGTTCTTACAGAGGGCAAGTTCAGTCCTGGCGGTCATGTTGACTATTTCGATGATGAGTAGAATATCTTTTACTATCTAAAAGTAGCTTTCTTACTTGCATATATTTGCCAAACTATCAATGTGATTATAAATTGTTAGCTTCCAAGTACTCATGTGATGTCTGATGTAATCTAGATAATTTCATATCAATCTGTGTTACTAACTAAGGCTGCTTCACTCTTTAGAGATGTATTTAGAACATAATATAACGTGTGTTAGCCGTTGAACCCCATAGCACTTCTTGTGTGTTGTTTCTGTGCAAGTCTTGCTGTGACTTACAATAAACGGGATTTCATAGTTGAACAATTGTTAAACTTATGTTCTAAAAACTTTAATAATGGATAGTTTGTTAATGTTTAAATGGTTTCTGACAAAATATTCGCAAATAGTAATTTTTAGGATATTCTTGTTATGTTTGTTTTAGTTAAGGTTTTTTTTTAATTACTGGAGGGCTGAAACTCGCACAAAATTGGGTATCGTAGATATCTGTTTAGTTATTTTTCGAATATAAATATTTAAGTTTGAGTTGAGTTATTATGGATTCTTATTTAACTAAATTACGAAAAAAAATATGAGAATATTTTGTCAGGAACTGCCAAATGTAACCATCATAGTACTAGACACATTCCATATATTAAACGACAATGTTGGTGTTTTAGAAATGTGAGCTGAGTGTCACATGTAACATGATGGTTTGAAACGAAACACTTGTAGTGATGTGACATAGTTTGTTTCTAACATTCCATAACTAACATGTATCTAGTAGTCTATGAATGCAATTCATATTAAAAATAAATGCTTGAAATAAAACTTGTTTTTGTTACCCACACCTTATCTTTTATTATTTCATGATAATTAATATGAGTTACATTCATATTTTTTTCTAGAATACTTCATTATCAATTATCATTTTAACTTTTGACCCTTCATATCCAACACTTGTTTTGTGAGATAAATAGATTTGTCTATGAATCAAAAGTAAGAGTGGCTGAAAGATAATTGGTAAGTCAAAATACTCAAAGTGCAAGTTGATACGAGATATCTCCCACCTCTCTGGGTCCGGCGGTGGTATTAGGCGCCAAGGCCTGAGTTCCAACATTATGGTGATAACACTAGACTTTAGATAGACCAGATATTCATAGAAAAGACATTCTGCACAGTCCACGTTAATGGTAACATAATGCCTTAATGTTGTAGCAGTAAGGGCGGTATTCGTACTTCAAGTGTTAGGTAGGTACTTCCTCATACTGTTGACAGTACATGATATCAAATATCATCGACATTATCAATTTATTACACAATATTAATATCATTTTTTTACCATACAAAAAAAAATTGTAATGAATTAATGATACACCTACTATACCTACTGACCACGTAACTAAGCAGGTAGGTACTACATAGGTGATATGTAATTTGATCCTCATATGAGGCGAATAACTAAAAATAAAATAAATTAGAATACAAAATATGCTTACCTGTCATTGATGCACCTTTTAAATAATAAGCAGTTGAAAATACAAAAATACTCTTCCGATATTTTCAACTATCGCCTGTGGAAATCTTCATGGATGTCCGTCGTCCTGGGTCGGGTGGAGGGCTCTTCTGATAGATCTGTACCTTGCTGTAACTGGCCAAAGTCTAGTATGTTTGCCTTGCTTAACGATATTTGTATTATGTTGGAAAATACGATGCTCAGACAAGACCACACCTATCGAGAATGGAATATAACAAAATGATTTAGAAAGGTATTTGAACGGAACAACACACCACGATGTAGGAAACTTGGAAAGAAAGAAAAAGAGTACTTCATACTACTTACCTAATTTCAGTGCTTACGTAAAGGTACGGACGGAAGGTACGGACGAGTAAGTCACTGGACCCCTTAAACTACGTTAGTTTAAGTTTTCAACAAGCCCATCACAGACAAATATCCCAGAAAAATATGCGCTTCGGCAATCGGCGGAAATACGAACCTGCCAAGATGAAATGAAATTAAATGTTGAAGTGGGCTTCCAGACTAATCGGATGCACCCTGAATACCAGTATTTCATATGGAGGGACAACCTATCTGATCTCCACGACCCAGTAACTGGGTAACACGAAACCCCTTGGTAAGACTGGTGTTGATTTTCTGGCTTCTGACTACCCATAGCGACTCTCAAAATATGTGCTCAAATGACAGCTGGGAAAAACGGCTTAACGTGCTTTCCGAGCCACGATCCACGGACGCACCTCGGCTAGTGGTGCCCCCGGAAACCTTCAGGTGCGACCAGTGCGGCTGTTACTTCTTAACCACGAGCTGCTCTTTATGTTTGAGTAGCTTTTGGCTGCGCTCTAGCCCGCGTGAATATTGGAATTATCCCCAGAGAACGTACTCCCGGGGTAAAAAGGATAGTAAGGGTAACAGGTAGCCTATGTCTATCTCAGACAGTCTACCTTCTAGATCTTTATCTTTTTGTCAAATTTCATCGTGATCCGATCAGCCGTTCGGATGTATGCTACACCGTGCGGTGCGGCGTCCGCGCCCCGGACGAGGCTTGGACGTGCCCCGACACGCGGACGCCGCACAGTGTAGCATGGACCGCATCATATTAAATTTAATGTTCGTGAAGTTTTGAATCCGTGCCTCGTCCGTGCCTCGCACAGCGCTCGGCTCGCGCCCGTTACGGTGTAGCGTTATTCATCCTTTATTGATTAACTAGCACTTCGCCCGCGACTGCGTCCGCGCTGATTTAGTACTTTCCTCTGCAAACTTCGACACCCCCACGCCGATACCCCTTTGAAGGGTGAAGTGTAATCTTGCAAAATTAATCGTTGCGATTAATTCTTTACCTACATAGTTATTTGCACAAAGCCTCTAAATCGAAGTAATAGGCTTTTTCACACATTTCAGTTTTACCCTTTTTACCCCGATGGACGGATTTAACGATTTTTTCGTAATCAACCCATGATTACAAATATGTACGTAAATCTCTCTTTTTAAATGCTTGCTATTGGTCGACGATGGAGCACGCTTGCCTAGAAGTAACCTGTTCACTCTTGTCTCTTGACTTAAAGACTTTTGTTGCTATCATGAAACACAGACTCTGGCAGGGAATTCCACTCCTTAGCTGTACGCACAATGAAAGTATTCCCAAAACGTTTTGTGTTTATCACAGATCTCATTTTTGAATAATTTAACTCTCTCCGTCCGCAGGTAGGATGCCCTCGCACTCGCAGTAATGGCAGGTCGCAAGAGTCTGTTCATATTCCTGATGGGCCTGGCGTGGAAGTGCCGCTACAGCATGCCGCTGCTGCTGAGTGGTACCGTGGCCATCCTGGGCAGGGCGTGGATGTTCCAGATTAGGGTGCATACGGTACACAGGCTGCATGAGAATGAGGTACCTATTTAACTGACATTTGCATAACATCTTAATATTTATTTATTCCACACAATGTACGTCATATACAGTTACAGACAAGTATTTACTAAATACACTTCTCATCAAAAAAATCGAAACACCTCGCAGTTTATGATTTGATAAGGATTATCAGAAAAATGTGTATATTTAGGAATAAATGTAAAATGTCATTTAATAGTGAGTAGTATGAGGTTTTTAAATCCTAATGTTAATGTTCTAAATTCAAATTAAGTCTTCATAGGTTTCGTATTTTGTATAATGAGTAATTTTTACCCTGTATGGAATATGAAGGAAATGGGTAAAACAACACGCGTAAATGAAAAAAAATGTAAGAAACGTTTATTTAATAACTTGTATTCCCTCCGCGAGCTCTTATTACTGCTTCCATACGGTTCTTCATCGATCGGATGAGAGTCACGATCACATGTTGTGGTATATTATCCCANTAGGTGCATGACCCTGTTAGGGCGCAGCAAATAACATATGACATAAGTAATTAGTATAGGATTAAAAAGTAATATCATATCACATTATATCATAGAATCATTTATCATTTATTTGGTAGTAGTGGCCCGCCCGGCTTATTTTTTTTTAAATATTTTTCCGTATTTTTTATTTTTTCATAAGAACCTTCTCCTGACGATAACAAACACAACAAAAAAAGAATTAGCGAAATAGATTTACGCGTGATGCCGTGACCAAGGGAAATAGGGATTCATTTATATATATATATATATATACTAGTGGCCCGCCCCGGCTTCGCCCGGATGTACCTATATTCTTTTTCTAAATTTTCTTTTATAAGAACCTCCTCCTGACAGTAACAATCACAATAAAAACAATAATTAGCGAAATGGGTCCAGCCGTTCACCTGTGATGCCGTGTCCAAGGGAAATAGGGATTAATTTTTATACATATTATATATAGATAACCAGGTTTCCTGGAAGAGATGCGGAATGCTATAAGGCCGCCAATTGTATGTTTTTTGGTTTAAGATTTGGTGTACAATAAAGTATATACATATGTCACCGGAAAATTGCAGACTCCGTAAGATTGTAATAAATCTTGATGAGATTAAAATTTCCTGATATATTATGGAAAAATCGTTTTGTATACAATAACTCCCATCCAAATTCAATCGTTTCCAATATACGGATATATTGGAAACTATTGAATTTGGATGTCTTATTTAGAACAAATAAGTCACAATTTCACGCGATATTTTACAATCTAACGGCGTTTGCCATTTTTCGGTGACATAATTATATAAATAAATAAATATCATCCCAGAGAGTGACAGTTAGTGTATTGTCCTCTATGTAGGTAACTGGTGCCGGCACACGGAGCTTGGAACTGGTCAATCATGGACGCGAGTAGGTATGTGATCACTTTTTGAGGGGCGCCTCTGGGTGTCGCATTGTATGAAAACTTATTACCTTGGGTTCTGCCTGTAAAAATAATTGTATGTCATCATCTGCCTAGTCTTTTTCCAACTAATATATTGGGGTCGGCATCCAGTCAAACCGGATTCAGCTGAATACCAGTGTTTTACGTGGAGCGGCTGCCTACCAGATCTTCTCTACCCATTAACTGGGTAACACGGTACTCCTTGGCAAGACTGGTGTCAGATTTTCTGGCTTCTGACTATCCGTAACGACTGCCAAAGATCTACAAATGACAGCCGGGACCAACGGCTTAACGTGCTTTCCGAGGCACGGAGTAGTATGTTAAGATGGTCACCCATCTACAGACCGACCTTGGCAAGCGTTGCTTAACTTTGAAGAACGACCCGTGCGGCTGTATAATTGTATGTGTAAATAAATAAATCATAAGATTTTTATCCCAGAAAAAAATATGTGCTTCGGCAATCATCGTCTACCAACCTGCCAAGATGAAATCTAATATATCTTGAGGTCGGTTTCCAGGCCAGCTGGATGCAGCTCAATACCAGTAGGTACCTACCTATTTTATATGGAATGACTGCCGATTTGACCTCCACACCCTAGTAACTGGGTAATAGCTCTTCGAGTGCTTTTACTCAGCACCATCATTCACAACCGAAGACTGGTTGGTCAAAAGTAAAATCTCATCAAGAACGTTTCATAACATGCAAAAAGAATACATTCAGTTGAATTGAGAACTGAAGTGTTCCATTTGCGAAATGAAAAAAAAAACACGGATCATGTGGGAATAGATTTTTTTTTCTTAACGGAGAAGCTAGAGGTCCTTATCCCATATTGTTAGGGGTCGGCGCTATACCTACGTTTTCTTCTTTCAGTGGCTACCTTTTATTTCATAGTATTCCTTCTAAATTGTTTAATAGTAGTACTTTAGCCTTTGTAGTACTTTATAATATTATTAAAAGCATGTTTATATGTTATATAATATTATTAAAAGCAAAGTTGTAAGTTATTATCAGTTTTCCTAAACATAAAAAAATATAAATCAGAAAGATATACCTATCACCACCTGGGTGTGAATCCCTTCCATTACACAAATCGGATATGTAACCAGCGACAAGTTCGCACCGACTAGATTATCTATTTGCCCTTGCATGCATTTAGTCTTTGCCAGTTAATCAGATTACCCACTGCAGTCTCTGGTATTTCGCAACTACTGGGCTACTCCTAAGCGTATTAACTACGTATCAACTACGTATCAATCTTTTGTTTGAAAACGTTTGTTTACCAGGTATTGATAAACCTACCATTTACTTCAAATCAACTAAAATAGCCCTTTAGGTACCCATATGAGGTCCCATTAAAATAGATGAACAAATTTCAACACAGCGTTCAGTACGTCTAACCATAGATTTCAAAACAAAAAAAACACTGATTAAAGTGATTTTATTTTGACCTAAAATAATAAAATAAACACATACTAGAATAAACACATCCATTATGGATAAGTACTTGACGTGGTCACGCACATATGTAGAATCAGAATTATGAGATAACAAAAACATGGATATTTGGAGCGGGAGAGAGTATCAGTCTCTTGCTGACTAAAACCCACCCGTGTTCCTTCCGTGTGCCTGGTTTGATAATAATAATAAGTTTATTTCAGATCATGTGGCTAATATTGTTTTTTTTTTTTTTTTTTTTTTTTTTTTTTTTTTTTTTTTTTTTTTTTTTTTTTTTTTTTTTCGGGGACCACTCGCAGTTCAGCACGCTAGGGCTGGTTACTGCTTAACCGGACTATCCTGTGGTGGCCTCAAATGAATATAAGGCCCCCAGCCAGGGCTTACAAACTAAGTTAAAACTAAAACTACATGACCGCTCGCTAGGGCATCCCCTGTGGGATTCGGACCTCGGCTAGCGGCGTCATTATGGGAGGAACAGCAAGGGTCAGGCTGGGTCATAACATTATTTGGGGATAACATTGTTTGTCGAGGAGTCTCCATTTAGGCGTAGAAGATGCCTTTAGTTGACGGCTCCGCTCTTCCCTTGCTTTATAAACTTATAGATACATAACAAAAAGAAAAGAAATAAGTGTGTGTGTTGTTTCTATGTGTATGTGTGTGTGTGTATGTATGTGTGAGAGAGAGAGACAGATTAGGAGTGCACATGTGAGTCAAAATAAGCGAAAAACATGACTATTATTTATTATTAAGTCACACGTTGCAAAAGTAACTCCGTATCTTCAAATTTAAATTGTGTTGCCATATTTTTAACCTTTTCTTGCATTCATACCTTTTATTATCGTAAATACATATTAGTTTATTGATTTTATTGTATGTATAAAAAGGCTGAGCGTTTTTTATATTGTCTGCTGGCAAATTCTGTTTTAGTGTTGGATTGGATTGATAGTAAGTTAGTTTATCAACTTTTATTTCCAGCTGGCTTACTACGACGAGGACGATGAACAAGACGATGATGAAGCCACGTGGGAGACCGAGTCCTNATCTGTTTTAGTGTTGGATTGGATTGATAGTAAGTTAGTTTATAGTTACCTTCTAAAAACAACTTTTATTTCCAGCTGGCTTACTACGACGAGGACGATGAACAAGACGATGATGAAGCCACGTGGGAGACCGAGTCCTCAGACTCGTGGGAGACCATCGTGGAAGAGGTGGCATACGGCTGATCACACAGTGGCGTACCCTCAGCCATCGCGGGCCCACCCTTCCTCGACGATAACTTACTAAATTGTAACAGATATCGGCGTAGCTAGGTCCACGGGCATTACATTTATTATTTTGGCACAGGTTTCTGCCTTGTTTGTAAATATTGTCGTTACAGATATTATGATTTATTTTAAGATGGTCGTCTGTTGTGGTTCTTTCGGGTTCCAGAAATATTGCAAACGATGTTAACACTGTATTTTGGGGTTCTCGTTCCGCTGTCAAATGGTGTTGGGTAGGGTGTGGGAATATATCAGATGAAATAATCACTTGTTAAATGTATGTTTATGTCTCCTTCGCGACATAAGTTTCGAATATTCGATTAAAAGTAGTGTAACCAACGCTAGATGCTGCGAAGCATAATCTAATGCAATGTTATCCTCAAAATTCTGCAAAAAATCGATTGTATTTTTTTTTTTTACTTTGTTGAGCAAAGCTAGTGTTTTATTCGAATTTGAACCTTATCTTTAAAGAGCCAAGTTCAATTTGTGAATCTTGCCAGCTACACTTGGTAACATCCCGACGTAATATGGGACAGCGAGTTTATAAACGAGATCTTTGTGAGAATCTTTATAGAGCTCCGAATGAGTGGCAGAGATGTCACGTTTCCACCTTTAATGAGGTCGCATGCAAGTTGCATTACATTCCGGGCTACCGAGATATAATGTGCCCCGCAATTTAATTATATTTCATGCAAGTTGCACCTGCATGCAAGTTGATTGTAGGCGCGTATCGCGGCTTAACGCTCCAAGTGTCATAAATAGGTACTAATGGTATTTGTCTCGACGCTCTTGGCTACGCCCATATTTTTTTGTAGTTCTCATGGAGTAATTGCACATTTTTGACTGGCTTAATTTCAATTTATGTTCGGTCGCCTTGTATCTAGAGACCGTAATAATATTGGAAATGGCTTAATCCTGGGATAAGGGTTTTTTTTTGTAAAGGAGCCAACTCATCTAATGAAACTAATAAATGTTGTTGTAGTAACAAGAAGTTTATTACAGTTTAATTCCGATATACTTCTTTTTTTTTATATACTTATACAGTTTGCCACTCTGAAACCAGACTTTCCTACATATGTTTCAGTACTTTAATTGACAACTGCGCAGTCATTTGTAGCCAACTTCAGAGTGGCAAGCTTACATGTCGCGAACTACCATGTACGGCCAACGTCACGCACGCGGCAGTAGTGAGACAAGATCTGCGAAAAACGCCCTTATTGCTACGAAACTACGGTGGTGTCAGCAGAAATTTGAATGAACTCGCAGTTGACCGAACCCAAAGGATTTTTTAAATTATAAGACCATGTAAAATGACGTTATGTAATCTCAATTATAATGAAAAAGACAATTCCACTGCATTGTTTCTTATTTAAGACAGTAAAGCAATCATTATTCTTCATATTTCTCTTCAAACCATCGTTCCATTATGGTTCTGGGTTCGAATAATGTATTTATTTGTAGAATATATGATGTGTCTACAGTAACATGAATAAATATTTCAATTTCAATCTCTTTGTTTTTAATTATACTAGGTACTCTATTTTTCATGTTCGTTTTCCTACCTGTTTTTGAGACTAGGTTTTTCCTGCGGCTGCGGTTTCGTTGCTTATCCCACAGGAAGCATGACTTTTTTCGGAATAAAATACAAAACATGTAAAAATGTCTATATGTTCAAAAATTATAGGACTCGACCATTCTGCGAATAGGTGTTGCAAACCAGTGTTGGACTTGCAAGAGCCCACTGAAAACAATCTGCCAACGCGCACCTTTCGCCTATGGATAATCCTAGGGACCACATAGCATATCATGTTAGACGAATCAATAAGTACCTACGCAAGAATTTGTTCTGAACATGCTCAATCATTTCAATTTCAATATAAATTTTTCAACACGTTTGTCTCATTTTAACGCTAAGAAGAAAATGAGGCGAAAGATGTAGTTCTAATTTTCACCACGCGCACTTGGGGCTATATTTACAAATTCGCGCCATTTTCATTTAAGGAACGTCAAAGATTGTTGCGACTTTCTGATATCTAAAAGTTTGTTTCATTTACTACCTACCTATTTTGTACTATTTTCTCGCAATTTATATGCTGAAAAACGTTGATGACACACTTGCGGACAAACTCGAGACGATGGTTTTTTTTTTCGTCTACTCGTTTGTAAAAACCAACTTACCGCACTAGTATTATAATAACTATTGTAGAATGGACTCCAGACGGACACGGCATACTCTAACTGAGAGCGCACTAGGGACTTATACAAGTACAGGTAGGAAGACTTCTTTTTAAAGTCGATTGTAGAACGTATTATAAATCAGAATAGATGAAATGCTTTACTTACATTTTTTCCGAAAATAAGGAGATCTAAGCAAAACTTCGAATCAAGCATGACACTGAGGTCACAGGATAGAGTCCAATTTAAGCAGAGGGGCATCGCACAGTGTGTATTTGTGTTTCATATCATATATTTTTAGTAAAATTTATGAAGTTTCTCTCTAGGTCTTGTTGAAATAGAAGGCAATCTTTTCGTATGTCTCTGTATAACTTGGGATTGTCGGCGTATAAAAGGAACTTGGTGTTGTGAAAGCATTGACTGATGTAATTAATATAGAGAAAAAACAAAAGGGGACCGTATTGACCCTTGAGGAACACTAGAGTTCACATGTGTGATGTCAGATTGGTGATCATTTATGACAACCCTCTGACACCGATTGCTAATATAAAACGCAAACCATCTCAGAAGATTACCACGGATACCGTTGAAAAAAAATTGTTGAGGAGTATTTCATGGTCTACCTTATCGAAAGCTTTACAGAAGTCAGTATATACTGCATCAACTTGTACATGGCTGTCAAGGTTATCAAACAAAAAACTTCAATACAGTAAAAATGAGTATTTGTCGATCGCCGTTTTACAAAACCGTGCTGTTGTTGTATTATGAAATTGTGAAGTATCTGGTAAATTTCGTTATGATGTCATCATCTTCCTGCCCTTATCTCATGTTACTTGGGGTCGGTGCAACACGTTTTTTTCTTCCATTCTGTCCTGTCAACCGTCACGCTATCACTAACTCCCTTTTCTTTAATATCGCTCCTAACACAATCCATCCATCTTTTCTTTGGCCTCCCTCTCCCTGTCCATCCATCCAAATTTATACCTATTCATAACTCTTTTAGTTACGTGCAAATTTCGTTATGAAGTAACCTTTCGAAAAGTTTCGACAAGGTAGACAGGATGTAAATAGGACGATAATGTTCAACGTTGCGTCCGGAACCACTTTTATTAACGGGCATGATTATCGTTCAGTACAGTTCAGACCAGTTTAGTTGCTGTATATTTCAATTAATGTTATCAAAGTTAGCTGTATGAAAGTTGTANAAAATTCGCGCCATTTTCATATAAGGAACGTCAAAGATTGTTGCGACTTTCTGATATCTAAAAGTTTGTTTCATTTACTACCTATTTTGTACTATTTTCTCGCAATATATATGCTGAAAAACGTTGATGACACACTTGCGGACAAACTCGAGACTATGGTTTTTTTTTTCGTCTACTCGTTTGTAAAAACCAACTTACCGCACTAGTATTATAATAACTATTGTAGAATGGACTCCAGACGGACACGGCATACTCTAACTGAGAGCGCACTAGGGACTTATACAAGTACAGGTAGGAAGACTTCTTTTTAAAGTTGATTGTAGAACGTATTATAAATCAGAATAGATGAAATGCTTTACTTACATTTTTTCCGAAAATAAGGAGATCTAAGCATGACACTGAGGTCACAGGATAGAGTCCAATTTAAGCAGAGGGGCATCGCACAGTGTGTATTTGTGTTTCATATCATATATTTTTAGTAAAATTTATGAAGTTACATTTTAGGAGACTTAAGTTCAGCTTATTTTCTCTCTAGGTCTTGTTGAAGTAGAAGGCAATCTTTTCGTATGTCTCTGTATAACTTGGGATTGTCGGTGTATAAAAGGAACTTGGTGTTGTGAAAGCATTGACTGATGTAATTAAAATAGAGAAAAAACAAAAGGGGACCGTATTGACCCTTGAGGAACACCAGAGTTCACCTGTGTGATGTCAGATAGGTGATCATTTATTACAACCCTCTGACACCGATTGGTAACGCAAACCATCTCAGAAGATTACCACGGATGCAGTTGAAAAAAAATTGCTGAGGAGTATTTCATGGTCTACCTTATCGAAAGCTTTACAGAAGTCAGTATATACTGCATCAACTTGTACATGGCTGTCAAGGTTATCAAACAAAAAACTTCAATACAGTAAAAATGAGTATTTGTCGATCGCCGTTTTACAAAACCGTGCTGTTGTTGTATTATGAAATTGTGAAGTATCTGGTAAATTTCGTTATGATGTCATCATCTTCCTGCCCTTATCTCATGTTACTTGGGGTCGGTGCAACACGTTTTTTTCTTCCATTCTGTCCTGTCAACCGTCACGCTATCACTAACTCCCTTTTCTTTAATATCGCTCCTAACACAATCCATCCATCTTTTCTTTGGCCTCCCTCTCCCTGTCCATCCATCCAAATTTATACCTATTCATAACTCTTTTAGTTACGTGCAAATTTCGTTATGAAGTAACCTTTCGAAAAGTTTCGACAAGGTAGACAGGATGTAAATAGGACGATAATGTTCAACGTTGCGTCCGGAACCACTTTTATTAACGGGCATGATTATCGTTCAGTACAGTTCAGACCAGTTTAGTTGCTGTATATTTCAATTAATGTTATCAAAGTTAGCTGTATGAAAGTTGTATTTGTGAAGAGGAGTCTTAGTCATTGGGATGATTTTGACGTTTAAACAGGTATCACATGTAAGGGCAGGTTGGTAGGGGTCAATAGGTAGCTAACTGTGGGAAACTTTACAGTGGTTGTTGGATAGAACTAGAGAGGTTATTCAGATTTACACAAGATGAAAAGGCTAGCCAATTAACTTCAGGTAGATTATAATCAGCTATCTTGCAGTAATTCGAAGTGCTTGTCGTACAGTAAAGTAGAAGTCTTAGGTGGAATGTACGCAGCACTAACAATGTGTCGTTAACTGCTAACGGTGCTAGCCAACTCAACCATTATGTGCTCTATATGAGCGTGTAAGTGATCACTATGCTGCGGTATGGAGACAGCGACTATCGCGGCCCAGCGCTGGGCACGCCACAATTGCGGCGGTAAGGCCCCTCTTTGGGGAGTGGCTGGAGAGGCGCCACGGCGTCCTCACCTTCCGCCTGACGCAGGTACTGACCGGACACGGCTGTTTCGGGAGGTACCTGTTTCGGATTAAGCGGGAGGACACGCCCGGTTGTCAGCACTGTGAGGATCGCCCGGAGGACACGGTGGAGCATACGGTGGAGGTCTGCCCTGCTTGGGCTGAGCAACGCCGTGTCCTTGTCGAGGCGATCGGCGGCGGTGACCTCTCGCGTCCGGCCCTGGTTGAATACATGGTCCGGAGCGAGGAGGCTTGGGAAGCGGTCACCTCCTTCTGCGAAGCAGTAATGCTAGCGAAGGAGGAGGCGG
>NDFZ01003503.1:18310-29585 GCA_002192655.3 Mamestra configurata
GTCGAAGTAGAAGTAGTCTTATATGTCTTACTAAAGTTAAGTTTTAAACTCATCAAATGGCTTCTTCCTTTGCTTCAATTTACATAGAAATTGATATGAACAAACTTAAAGTGGGATAATTGAAACTAATCTATCAATAGTTGCATATGTAATCAATCCCTGTCCGTGTGAATGGGATGAACAGTTGCACTGATCCTGAGACCACAGAATCGGCTGCAAAAATTGCTGGGTAACTAATGAAAATCGTTGTGCTTAATTTTCCAAAACTAATCTTTAACCTACTAAATCCACGCGGGCGATGTGCTTGTATAAATATGAGCGAATCGAGTGAAATTTATCGCTACCGCTATGGATACCTAGTTATTACCACGTAGGTCTAAACAGGCCTTTATATTGCATTGCATGAAAATCTTCAAGAAAAACTTCCACTTACAATGTCACAGGCTGGTCGATGCGCTAGTTGTCAAATAAGACAACTTCAATTGAAGACAGAATTATGACTGCTTCAAAAACATGCATTTTTAGTCCAAAATTTTAGGTTTTTCTTTTAAATTAAAGTTTATATATTTTTTCACAAAAACACAGTACGCAATCTATATGTTTTAATTAAATAAATAAATCAAACAAAAAAATCAAGTAAAATGGGCGGCGACAAAATAGATGCTCCAAAAAAGAAGCCCACGATGCCCAAATACATGAACTTCATCATCGGAGGCACTAGCGGGTAAGGCATTGAACAAGGTGAGGTAATCTTATGTTTTGGAAGATGCCCAGGTCGCTGTACGTTAAACCACCATGGACGAGGCCTCATAAAACCCACGATCAATGACCTACCTCCGAATATCTATAGTAACCTGCTCACACTGATAAATTATGAAGGCAGGTTAACTAGAAAAGGGATGCGCTTCGGTAATCTTCGTGTTTCCGAATAAAGGTCATAGCTCATTAGAGCCATCCGACACCCGACCAGCACCATCTCACTTGTTGTCGACAGGTGATTCACGGTTGCCAGTGAACGTCGCGTGGTCAACGCAATGTCAGGGATCATCACTAGGTCTACACGTATGTATGGTTATGTCTTACTTAACAGAAAAAGGAAAGCTTATTGGATGCACGAAATGTTTAAAGAGAGAAAATTGAGGGTGAATATCGGAACGCTCGTAGGCATTTGTCAGCTGACGAGGAAAAGGCTAGGAATGAAGGGAGGGGGAGCGGTGTGCCGCCGATGCATCATCTTCGCGCGTGAACCACTAGCGCACAGTGCGCGATCCATTCGGGCAAGCAACGGATGGACAGCGAGTGTCCACTCGCCGTCCGGGCGTGCTTTTCCTGCGGGCGAAGCGCTCCGGAGTTGATGTAGTGAGTGAGTGTATACCCATAGTACTCTATACAAAAAATAAAAACCACTCGAGGCGAGGTGGTGCTGGTCGGATATCGGGTGGCTCTAATGAGCTATGAAAGTTCGCGCCGCGCTGAGTAAGTGAGTGCGCCCACGAGCGATTTAGTTGCCCAGCAACTTTTTTGTCTCTGTCGTTGTCTCCAAGCCGAAATTTGGAAGATGCGCACACGGGAGCCACAGCAACGCAATTTGTTTGAAAAAAAAAATTCCGCATCATCAACATGGGTTTCAAAAAGACGGTTTTGGTCTGTGCGCTTGTTCTAAGAAACCAAAGACGACAGCGAAAAAGGCAATATTGCACTATCTAGGCGCATGGCGCCCTGCCATGCGCCTAGATAGTGCAATATTGCCTTTCAAGGACTTTCAGGACAAGTTCCGGCCTAACGCATGCAGTGTGTCATATTACATGAAATATTTCGAGCTGATTTTACCCCTCTCATAACTTTGCTTGTAATAATCACAGTTTGATTAAACTTGGACCATTCATTACTTGTCTTGTCCTAGTTGAACATTACTGGTAAAGTTTCAAAACATTATGTGAAACCGTTGAGGAGATACAGGGGACCAACAATTGAAGATTTTCCTACTGACTCACTGACTCATTAAAATTATGGGACACTTCCAGTCATACTATATACTTAAAATTTGGTGTGAAGATAAGTATTAACTACAATTGAAGGAAAAAGTCGGAAAAGGGCATTTTTTCGTGTTAAAAGGTTGAAATCAGGGTCAGTCCTCATGAGCTAATCATTTTATTTTATTTGTTTCCGATGATAGGAAAACCTTCAAACTTGGCAATTCTTGATGAAAAATAATAATAATAACAAAAAAAAAATTCTCCGAATTATTTTCATTCCTATCATTTACTTGGAAAAAAGACATGATATCCCACAATAAACAAAAATGTGTAAAAAGGCCAAGTTCCTATCCCCAAAAATTCGAGTAGTGAGATCAATAATAGGCCAAGCATTTCAGAACTACAGAATAGTCTATGACTCTAACATGTGCCTTTTGAGAATATCAGTGAACAGAGAGCTTAAGATCTTTCCTGACCGTATAAAAAAGATAAAACACTCGAAAACACGTTTTCAAATATGACCCTATTGTCAACTTGGCAAGTTTTTTATTGAATTCAAAGTCAAAGTCAAAGCATTTATTTCAAATAAACCATTATCTATATGTATTTTATTATAAAACTTAACACAATATCCCATAAAAGAAGTGTGTACTTTAGCCAATCTGAATCGGGGTTGATCTAATTTATTCCTATTTCTTGTATTAAAATTATGCCTATCACTAATCTTACTAAAAAGATGAAGATTTTTCCGACCATCAGCCCTTTATCTGAGCTCTTGAATTACAACTTGCCAAATCATAGAGAATATTGATATTTGGGTTTGAAAATTGATGGAAATTCGTTTCTATACCTAATACGGAAATCGGGAAATGCGTTTAAAAAGGGACGGGAGGCAGAGATCTCCCGTCCCTTTTTAAACGCATTTTAACGCACTATCCTGTAGTGGAGAGCCACAGAGCCACTACATGATAGTGGAACTCCAATAATAATATTTAACTCTTTGCCCCCAACAACTTGCGACTGATGGAGCTACTGAAGGTAACTGAGAACTTCAGTAGTGCCATCAGGATGGAATTTGGTGTGGACAAATGCGCAGTCATGCATGTTAAGAAAGGGGAGATTATGGAATCTGAGGGAATTCAACTCTCGGATTCCATACAGGTTAGATCCCTCAGCTCAACCTGTCCTATAAGTATTTGGGTATGTCGGACGCGTTAGGCATTAACGGTGCTGACATGAATCAATCGCTGAGGAAGCGCTTCTTTGGCCGCCTGAAAAAGGTTTTGAATAGTCTTTTGTCAGGCGGAAATAAGGTGCGCGCCTTCAACGGTTGGGTCATGCCGGTACTGATGTACTCCTACGGCATACTCAAATGGACTCAAACTGAACTCGATGCCCTGGATAGAAGGGTCCGTACACTGCTGACCGCAAATCGGATGCACCACCCACGATCATCGGTGATGAGATTGTACATCCCGCGGAAGTGTGGAGGTCGAGGCTTTTTGAATGCCAAGACTCTACATAATCACGAGGTGTGCAATCTCAGAGATTTTTTTCTCAAAACTGATGTGGATATGCACCGAGATGTGGTCGCAGTGGACAAGGGACTTACCCCGTTGTCCATGGCTAAAGAGAACTGGCGCAAACCTGTAATACTTACTACAGATGATCGCAAGGAGGTATGGAAAGGCAAGGAGCTTCACGGGCGCTTCTACAGGGCTCTTCACGAACCCGATGTAGACTTCCCGGCGTCTGTATCCTGGCTACGTTCCAGCGACCTCTTTGGGGAAACTGAAGGTTTTGTCTGTGCGATTATGGACGAAGTTATCAAGACGAATAACTACCGGAGGTATAATATGAAGGATGGGACGGTTGACGTGTGTCGGGCATGCCACCGTCCGGGTGAGTCCATCAGACATATTATCTCTGGTGATTACAACCGTCTGGCTAACGGCGAGTACTTGCATAGGCATAACCAAGTGGCCAGGATAATCCACCAGCAACTTGCTTTGAAATATCAACTTGTGGATTCCGAAGTACCGTATTACAAGAATGTGCCCGACCCAGTTCTCGAAAATGACCATGTCACGTTGTACTGGGATCGGTCTATCATCACTGATTGATAGGACTATTGTTGCTAATAAGCCGGATATCGTGGTGATAGACCGATTAGCGCGCCGCATAATGATAATCGATGTTACCATCCCGCATGACGTGAACCTCGTGAAAGCTGAGAAAGAGAAACAAATCAAGAACCTCGACTTAGCACACGAGGTTGTCGACATGTGGAATGTGGACTCGGCTGTCATTATGCCGATTGTCGTTACGGCCAATGGCCTGTTGGCCAAAAGCTTCGACGACCATCTGTCGAAAGTGTCGTTGCGCGGTTGGGTAAAAGGCACAGAACACAGTACAGTACAGAAAGCAGTACTCCTCGATACGGCTCGTATTGTGAGGAGGTTCCTTTAGAGGACCTGGACTTGGACCCTGCTCCCGACACCGGCGGACTACTATTTTTTATATTTTTAAATGTTTTTTTTTTGTTATAAGTAACTGTTTTTTATAAAAATAAATATTTAAAAATGTAAATTTGTATGTAAAAAAATTAAATAAACGAAATAATATTTACAGGATGATGGGAATAAGTATAGTCCAGCCAGCAGATTTGTTGAAGACCCGAATGCAGCTCCTGGGAAAAGGCGCCAAAGATGCTTCGTTGCTAAAAGTAGCTAAACATATTGTACAGAAAGAAGGCTTTCTGGGGTTCTACACGGGTTTGTCAGCCGCCCTGCTCCGACAGGCTACCTACGGCACCGGCAGGCTTGGAGCCTTCAACGCATTGATGGATATGTACAAAGTGTAAGTGTTTATTCTTCTTCGACAGTATTTCCTCATCGAGCGAGTGTTGCCATTTGTTTTACAATATGCGACTGTAACTACGGTATGATTGTCCAACCGATGTTTGTGCTAGTAAAGATCTTGGCCTACCTTCCGGAATTCAAGTATCTCAGTGTTGCTTCTTCACTATGACGTACGTGGTATATGTTTTTTTGTAATATGTAACTTTTTAACTATAGGTGTTTCTGATTCATATTTTTTATGATTCTTGCGTTTTGTAGTGAAGTTTTAGTGTTAAATAGATAAGTACCTACCTATCTTGATTTAATTTGAAGAGATCATTCAGGTTTACATGCGCAACCCTAGCAACGTAGTGAGTACTTATACACTTTATCTGTGATTAAGTTTTCTTTTTTGTAGTAAGTACGGTGCCCCCTCATTTCCAACGAAGATAGTGTTGGGCATGGGCGCTGGAGCCTTCGGCTCATGGATCGGCACGCCGGCGGAGGTGGCGCTCATCCGGATGACCGCAGACGGAAGGTTGCCGAAGGACCAACGGAGGAACTACAGTAATGTGTTTAATGCCCTAACCAGGTTGGCATTTTGGTCTTCAATCATAGCCTGTATTCATGTCGAAAACTCGAAATCATTGCAGGTTTACTGCACAGCACAATCTGAACGTCACCGATTCATGCAATAACCGTCGGCACACATGCGTATGGCACAACGAGTTTGCGAACCATTTAGCGCACCACCGCTGCTGTTGTATCCGATTCTGTTTCGCAAAGCAAAAGAAAAGACTACCTCAGCAGTATGGCGTTTCACTCGAACTGCAGAAATCCATATAAAATGCCCGGCGGGATACCGTGCGGGTGCCCGTGCGTGTGCACTGAGCGAAAATCACTACCGCTCTGGGTAGCGAATACCGCGCAGGTCTGAACAGGCCTCTATACTTCTATGTTCAGTAGTGGAACATACTATTAGAAAGGACTTAATTCCAAGAGGCAGGGTAGAGCACTAATTTTCTGTTGCTAGTTACTTTTACTTGACAGTTCCCGATATGAATAGGTAGGTAAGGTTAGTACCTACTTATTTGAACCACAACATAACGTATACTCACGCCTTTGCCCTTGTTGGTTGACAAAAACTACAGAACGCCATCTGCTGCGATCCTTACTCATTCCTTAAGCTTCGTTAACATTCATCAGGTCATATGCTTGCACGCCGGTTGTGAGCCACTCTACAGTTGTTTGCTTAACTTACAGGATAACGCGCGAAGAAGGTCTGACGACTTTGTGGAGAGGTGCAGGTGCCACAGTCACAAGAGCCATGGTCGTGAATGGCGCACAACTTGGCTCCTATTCACAGGTCAGTTTTATGTGGTAGGAACTCAAGGTGAATATTGCAGACGGTTATATTTTTGATTCAGCTGCAAAGTTATTATGGGCTTACCGCAGGCCTATTGGCTGATCAAAGATTTGAAGTAAGCTCGTTTTTTTCAGCCCTTTCGGTTACATGTCTGGGCAGTTCCACCCCTATTTTTCTAGGTTTCCGTACGTGTGAGTGAAAAGACAGAACTCTGATGCCAGAGCCACACGCTTGGCACTTGCCGCAAACTTCAAACTGATTTTACACGTCTCAAGCATTTGGGCCAGTTAAGCAGTCGACAACCATATAGGCTGAACTCACAAAAAAAACAAGCACTTGGGGCAAATTCTCTTTGGTTTGTGCCAACAACTGTCAGTCTTGATCGGCTACAAGCGCTTGCAAACCTACACAAACCAAGTCAAACTCCTCCATACGTTTGGATTTGTGGTGGTTTGGCAAAAGTCTGTCTGTAAATGTGTTAGTGTACCTATTTAGCGGAACATGTTTGTTCCAATCATCCTTTCCATAATTTTTATATCGTATTTTCAAGCAAATAAACGGTTCTATCCCATTCATAATTTGTAGGCCCGAGAAATGCTGCTACCTTTTTTCGGGGACGGCTTACCTCTGCATTCGGTGGCTGCCATGATCGCCGGGTTTATCACCACAGTTGCGTCGCTGCCCATGGACATCGTCAAGACAAGGTACAAAATTCTCATTAACGCAAGCACTCCAGCACCCCGGCCAAAGGTAGTAAAGGACTCTTTATGATATTGGTCAGAGTTTTTCTGACCCCATGAGGATTTACGCACGAAAAAGAAAAGCTCCTCACTTTGGCAGTCTGGCACTATGAGATTCCCTAGAAGTTTAAAGGAAACCTCTTAAGTTTAAAGGAATGTTCAGCACACAGGTACGGAAGATATCCATCCATGCGAATTTAACCAAGGTGGAAAAAGTTTTGCGCTATCAGAGCGCAACTTCTACTCAAAACTCCAGTTTACTCTGACGTTTGTTGTCAACCCAATTAGAACTGAGGTTGCCGCATGTTAATTTACAGTTCGACAGCCGTCTCCCCTTACGGCCGCTTTCAATAACGTATCTACTTTTAACCAACTGTCACATTAGCTACCAACAGTAGCTGAAACGTCATGTTACAAAGGCAAACATGACGTTTCGGCTACTGTTGGTAGCTAATTTGACAGTTGGTTAAAGGTAAGATACGTTATTGAGGCCGGCCGTTAGTCTCGTGAGTGCGTTAGCTGTGTCAAGTTAATATATCGAGGCACAGTTCGCTAGAGGTTGTGGGTTCGAGTCCCACTCGCAGTCTTTACATCTCTCTTTACTTCCTACATCTTTTATTTTAAGAAGGTAAAGTATTTCCCTTTCGTTCATAGTCGCACTTCACTACGCCGTGACTAGGATAGGCCCAGGTAGGTTAGTTGTCAGGTATACTTTTTACTACTTTTACTACTCTGCTGTGTTCTTGACTCCCAAATTTACAATTTTTTAACGCAATCGCATAAAAGTACTAACTTTCTCTTATTCATTTGTCTGTTTCAGAGTACAAAACTCCGAAAAGGGCTTAGGCCAATTCCAAATACTGTCCCATATCATCAAGAACGAAGGTGTTCTCACGTTGTGGACTGGCATGTTACCGACCTACGCTAAAATCGGGCCCCTGACCATCCTTATATTTATATTCCTTGAACAACTCAACAAAATTTATTTCAAAGCAACTGGCCAAATATAAATGTTTGGTTAGGTTTGAAGTCACACGAGTTGTCGAGCGAATTCGTTAAAAAGACAGGCGAGACAGAAAATAAAAATTGAAAAAAGATCATAGATGAAAAGCAAAAATATTTTTTTTTTGCAAAAAAAAATTGAAAATCAAAAAGTGTCTTGTTTGTCTTTGTTGATGAGGGTGTGATATAGCGAGTGTGATTGAAGTAACGTGTTTTTTCGCATCTCATAGACTGTACGCGATTTAGAGGAATACTGCCTTTATGAAGCTTCATAATCTGCTTCACCAAATGACGCGGAAAAAACTCTAATTAATAATATCCATCCATGCATAATACAGACGCCATTGACGAGAAGGAAATTAAGGCCTCAAAATGTTTAATTTAGTATCCATAATTAGGACAGTCAAAAATTGAAACATTGGGGTTCCTCAAAGACTTCTTCAAATGTTGAAGAACAAAAAAGGTAGATATTTGGTAGCGCAAATGCTTGCTAAAATAGTTAGGTACTATAAACAATGCGCCCGATGGTAAAAGTGGTACAAACACGTGTATTTGTAACCAAATGACGTTTTGGTAGTGCATGTCAATTCTTCTGACTTTTACATTATCGTTATCGCTGATCAAATGTCCCTTGTCTAGAGCCTCTTGTCTCTTTTTATAGACTAGAAATGAGTCCGGCCACGAAAACATCTAACACAGTCGAATTTCTGCCGGTTTTGCCGTTAAAGGTTCCTCCTTGTCAATGGTTTATTTTGTACTACGTTAGCCGCCATTTTAGTGTCATTCTGGAACTTAAGAATTACATTTTACGGTTCGTTTCAATAACATCTCTACCTTTAACCAACTGGCAAATTGGCAAATTGGCAACCGGCCGTTAGATATACACGTTTATTTGGGCTGTAACAAGTTCCTATGATACTTGTCCGTGTTAGTTAGTTAGCGTTCCAGTTCAGTCACCGGTTTAATACAGTTTGTGCCACTACATTTTTTTCTCTCTGTCAAGCCGCCATATTGGTGGCCTTATCTCACTCAGTTATTATGGTAGGCATGAACATAAATAGTTTGTCTTAAGTCCACTGGGTTAGGTTCTTGTAGTAATAGTTTTGTGAAGCGGGAAGTCACTTGGTAGACTTTCTTACGGGAATTTTCGCTGGACTTCGCATCGAAATGACCCTTGTCTAAGTTAGTGTGTACTGTCTCACACGGTAAACCTATCTTCCAGCGGCTATGGCCCGCATGCTAGTCCGTCTGGTGAATAGTCCGTCCGCCACTTATTGCTTTGCAATAAAACATTTATTTAATAGGTCTACGGAACTTGAAATAATCAAGTGCTTTTGCGCTGCCCGATATTGTACAAACCTTAATAAGTCGAATGAGTAAATTATAAAAAATGAAAAGAAAACTTGTTAAGGTAGATACAATTCAATCATAAGGAAACAATAAAAAAAACATGTTGTAAATTTTGTACTACATTATCAATTTATCATTGTAAATTTTAATAGCATTTACAACTTACAAGTATTTTTATAAATAAAGTTCTTTATAAGCAGTTTTCACTTTTGTAGCACTGCAAGGTCTTTATTTGCAATATAAAATATAGAAAACAATAAAACGTTTTTAATTTAAAGTCATCCATGTTTTTTTAAGAGAACTGTGTGGCCGCACGGTTCTCCATGTTTCGACCGCGCGGCCATGCAACTTTCTGAATATTGCATTTACGAATTTGCATCTTTCATTGTTAGTGCTTTACAAATTCCTTCGTAATGTTGACGTAGTCGTTTTTGTTCTACGACACTGCGGCCGAGCAGTCGAATGGTTCACGATTGAAATGACCACTTCACCCAAGCCATCACTTCGACAAGTTTACAGAATCGATCGGCAGTTCCATGTCTCTAGTGCTACTAGGATATATTGGCGTTTAATGACATTTGGCTGCTAGTTAAGATTTGTCTATAGAAAATGTAAAAACAAGATGGCGGCATTAGTTCCGATTTTGGCCACGCAAAAGATTTTTATAGATACCTATATAAAGCAGTCCACTGCTGAACGTAGGCCTCTATCTGGTCACTTTATTTTTTTACTGTATATGTTGGAATAGGTTTCACTTTGACTTCTAATATAATCACAGTACGCAGGGTAGTGCAGTGGATACAATCAAATGAATACAAATTGTTTTGTACATTAGTACACGATTTATTGATTTACATCAGTTCTTCCAGATGAGTCACCATTGCCATTCTTCGGTGAAGTCTTGGTCTGTTGGGAAATGCCTCCTGAAACAAACGTACATACTATACTGCAAGGTTAATTAATATATCGTCCAAGGGAAAGTTTTGTGGTCGTCGATTTTGAGATCATAACACATATTTCAAGATCACAACTCCCAGACGGTTCAGTACCTAACAAAATGTGTAAGACAGTATGTATCTACTTTAGTACGCCTGGGCAACTTTTGTTTTTGGATTAGCTCGCCACAATATTTTCAAACATTGAGAAATTGAGAGCCAGAATCAACAGTGGCGACCACCAGAAAAATAAGTCAATGAAGCTCGACGCAGCAGGAGAAAACGATTTAGCTGTCCACGTTTCACGTTGTTACCTGCGGTACGGAGCGGCGCGGCGGCGTGTGCATCCACCGCGCCACCTCGCCCAGCAGCGACAGGCACGAGCGTGCCAGGCGCTGTCAGACAGTTATACATTACCTGCGGTGCGTGGGCGTGGCGGGCGAGGCGGGCACGGAGCGGCGCGGTGGAGTGTGCGGAAACGCGCGCCTGGCGTGCGCCGCGCCACCTCGCCCAGCAGCGACAGGCACCAGCGTGCCAGGCGCTGTCAGACAGTTATACATTACCTGCGNCGGCGGCGTGTGCATCCACCGCGCCACCTCGCCCAGCAGCGACAGGCACGAGCGTGCCAGGCGCTGTCAGACAGTTATACATTACCTGCGGTGCGTGGGCGTGGCGGGCGAGGCGGGCACGGAGCGGCGCGGTGGAGTGTGCGGACGCGGCGAGCCAGGCGTGCGCCGCGCCACCTCGCCCAGCAGCGACAGGCACGAGCGTGCCAGGCGCTGTCAGACAGTTATACATTACCTGCGGTGCGTGGGCGTGGCGGGCGAGGCGGGCACGGAGCGGCGCGGTGGAGTGTGCGGACGCGGCGAGCCAGGCGTGCGCCGCGCCACCTCGCCCAGCAGCGACAGGCACGAGCGTGCCAGGCGCTGTCAGACAGTTATACATTACCTGCGGTGCGTGGGCGTGGCGGGCGAGGCGGGCACGGAGCGGCGCGGTGGAGTGTGCGGACGCGGCGAGCCAGGCGTGCGCCGCGCCACCTCGCCCAGCAGCGACAGGCACGAGCGTG
>NDFZ01003504.1:0-14284 GCA_002192655.3 Mamestra configurata
GTAAAGTAAAGTAAGGTAAAGTAAAGTAAATTAAAGTAGAGTTTATTTGCTAAGATTGCAGGTACTTAAAATAACGTGTTACAGTAAGATGGGTGAGCCTTGTACAATCTAGTTTACATTAGGCATGCAAAAAATTGTGAAATTGTGAAACTACATTAAAAATTTAATTAAATAATGGTTTACAGTTAAAAACAATAGTCGGCATAGTACATTCATGACATAAAATGAACATAAAATCTACTTAATACTATTGGAATAGAAATCGTTTAAATTGAGAAAAGGAGATCATTAAATTAGGTATGTCAATATTAATTAAATTACATTAAATGATTCAATACATTAAATTATGCGATACAATAAATTATTCAATACATAATTAAGTCATTATCATTTAAAAAGTCATTTACTGATCTATGAAATGTTTACACACATTTGTTTCGTGTTTTATGAGCCCAGTTTCAGCTCGACTGTTTGAGCTTCACTGTGCTGTCGTCCTTTACCTATTAAATAATTAAAAACACATTTTCACACATAAAATGTGTACCAGTGTACCAATTTCTTTTAACAACCGAAATTCCACACATGCATACACTTTATTATGTTTTAAAATATGGAATTTGTTCCGCGGTTTGTTGTTTATAACAGTACCTAACTATTGGGGCCATCATGTGGGAAGCTCTTTGCACTATAACATTTTACGCAGTATTTTTAGCTCAATCAATTTCTACTGAACTTTCGGCTGAGTTGAAAGAAACTAACCGTACAAAGGAATATTGTAAGTGGATTGTCGATCTGCCAGGGTTGTGGAATTGTTCGAAAGAGTTACTGCGGGGCACTGGAACGCAAAGGGCATTTGGAGGAATATGGGTTGGTTTAGTCAGTAGAAGTCTGACACTCCCTCGCGCTTCTCCCATACCAGGGTGCCATTCGATGATTTCCCATAAAAAGTGTTTTTTCGATCCTAAATAACTGAGCTTTCACCCGTCTCATCGGTCCTGCCACCAGACTGCGCAATGTGCAGTTTTCTCTAAGCGTCGTGTAAGAATATGTCCATCAATCTAATATACTCAAATAGTTATCCCTCATTTATGTATAGTTACTCAAGATCTCGGCCCCCTTCACATCCACATGAATACCACAGAATTTCCACCTGAACAAGAGCCCGCGAGATGGGATGACAGGCATGCCACACTGAAAGCAACGATTCTCGTGAACTTTGTCAAAGAACTGCCCAAACTTAACCCATTCAATGGGGGGATTTTCGGACCTTATGATGCTAGTTTACCGGACCTGCATTTTGATGGGTAAGATTTTTTTAATTCAAAAACTGCTTGGACCAGACAAATCACAATGTAACATTGTAGAGAATTGGTCAAAGCTCTTCACCAAGAGATTCGTCTGAGGTAGTACTGTGATGCTTACCAGGAATGCGCGTCATCTGCATGCTGGTGGTCAGGATACCCGTAGAAGTCTTGGGTACTGGCTGGCTGTGTGACCTCAAGCTCTCGAGCAGCGAGTCACACAGCCAGCCAGTACCCTCTCATCATCCTCAACCTCATCAGCGACCTTGGCAAGCACACTGCACCTTCGGCCAGTCACATTAAAAGCCATAAAGAACCTCTCCTGGTCGACCCCAAACACTCACGTCACTACGTCGCACAGCTCCGACCCACTGGAGCCAGCAGCACCACTCCGACTCACTGGAGCCTGCAGCCTGCAGCATTATCCCGACTCACTGGGACGACATCACCCCGACTCACTGGGGCACGCAGACAGTTCCGATTCACCGTGAACTCTGCGACTTCCGGTTCCGACTCATTGGAACCAACCTTCCACTGGCCTGGCAAGCACCATCAAAGATATATGGACGACTCATCCACTATCGACTTCCGGTCTCTGGAGGGGAGTGATGTAGCCGCCACATGAAAAACTAAGAAGCAAAATTTGTACGGCAACAAAAAGAACCGCAGCGCCACCTACGACGAACTAACAACGAAATCCTGCATCGCGCAAGCAAAGTTCTCCGTGCGATTTGAACACATACAACCGTCCGAATATCAACTAAAGGGGCAGTTGTCCACCAGACACAACAACCGTCTGGTCTGAAGGATCCTTCCATTTTCAGTGGAGGTGTGCGGTACTTTACTCTCTGTACCGCATACCCTCTATAGTACCACCACCAACCAATCCACCTAAATACCTACCTATATTACTTCTATGTTTCAGTTTCATGAATAGGTTTTAGGAATTCACAAACACAAATCATTAAACTGTCTCTGGGATGATATATATAAATTATATATTTAAATGGTGTAATTGGCTTCGGCCGTTCCTCGGTACCTAGCCGACGCCGACTTCAAAATCACCACGAGACCGATGCTATCGTTGAATGATCTCTGTTTGACGACTATTCTACCAACTACATAACGTTGTAAACGTGACGCATCAGAGCATGCAAAACTACATAGGTAAATGTTGAATTTTCAGGGGAAATCTAACTTTCGAAAATGTTATTGTAACTGGAATCAAGGAGATATCATTACTTTCACAAACCGTCAACATGCAACTAGGCCCTGCTAGAATTGGCTTAAACGCCAGTGTTCCAAACATTACCGTGGAAGGTAAGTATTTAAAGAAAGTTCTTAAAATGAACTTCTAATTTGATAGAACGCTGATTAATCCGAGTATGTTGAGCATATTGTGCTCAACATATTCTGTTTATTGGATGTCAATAAAACAATAAATAGATCAAGCTTGGATTCCTAAGACTCATTAGTCCTAGGAATCCAAGCTTGATCTATTTATTGTTGAGAAGCATACTGGTCTTCTATATAAGGGAAGACCCTTACATAGAAGACCCGTATGTTTCTCTTATTCCTATCATAGTTTCCGAAACGTGGGAACTACTCTCTTGCTTCTAAAACTAAGTTAAAGACTCATATAATAGATAGAGAGCCTATTACCAATCCGGACTCCGCACCTTGAAATATTGAAGAACTACATGCAATTAATTTTCCATAATTTCAGCTGACTTTGAGCTGGACACCATTTTCGATAACTCTTTACCCATTCGTGATAGTGGTCACTTTAAGTAAGTAAATTCCTATTCGTGGGATGGTGTTGTTTGGTCCAAAATTATTTTTTTTCTTTTCCTACCACAGAGTTACATTGCTCGACTTGGTTGTTGGTGCAGTGATTGGCCCTAAGTCTGTGAAGTTCGAGACTGGCGTGCGAGACGCATACCAATTGAATTCTGGTGTAGTAACCATAGACCTAGAGAATGCTCAAGTAAGTCTTTAACAGTAAAATAACATTGTAAAAGCCAAAACAGCAACTTTGAATAATCTACCTATTAATGCCGGCCGTGAATAATTTTTCATGTACATATGTACCTACATATTTTTTCTAGGTGGAGATGGATACGAAGTATGCTAAAGAAGTAAAGCTAATATTAGATGAGTTTTTGCAAAATTATGAAGATCTTATCGTCGACAATGATATACTGAACATGATACTCAAAGCAATCAACCAAGAACTTGCGAAGATTCCAGAGAAGAAAATAGTCAACTACTTGTTAGGTACTGCGAAGCCGGAACTCACTCAATTTGGCCCGGACAGCAGGAGACGGCGGCGACGGAAGTACGGCTAATGAAATTAAACGATGTTTACTGTGAATGTTTTATTTATGAATTCAAGGGATGTTGAAAGTAACAATTAACTGGCAAAAACTTAACCCGGTTGATTTTCGGGTAAAACCTGAAAACCCTATTTTATTTATAACCTAATACAATTTCATTGGTGTTTTATTGGTGTTTGACATCTCAAGCGGGGAATGCGAAATCTTTTAGATTACTTTTCTGATAAACCTACAGCGGTAGGATCATATCATTTAAAATCGTGTGTTACCATAGAGTATATAACCACAGTCTATGTGTGTTACCTAATGTAATAGAAAACAAGTGAATACTTTTTCGATAAGGTGATTTTGCGACACGTAATGCTAAAATTAATTTCTCGTGACTGATGTGAACAACAGTAGAAGTTAACTCATTTTGTCGTCTAAATACGTGTGTTTGAAAATGATGTACTTGACACGCAGTTTAGCGCTATTGGGAAAAACATGTGGACCATCCTAACACTGGTGTTCTGCGTTGCGTATCCTGCACAAAGCATCGTTTGTAAGTTTGTTGGTTATTTTCTTCACAGCCCGAGTGTCACTGGTATTAGAACCCGATGGGTTGGCTTGGGAGAGTATGTCCTTATTGCCATGGAAGTTAAACAGGCATTGGGGATTACACAAGGGGGACATCGACAGCCGGTTAAATGACTCATAACGTGGCCAGAGGAACTGTCCTATTATTCGGCCAAAGAATAGCCGCCGATATGTGAATTAATTGTTTGGTCTCGCTTATAATATAAGCTTCTTCTGTCCAATAAAATAAGCCTTATTTTTTCCTGCAACCTATTTTTATCTGTTTAGTACATGAAGAGACTGGAGTTATCCACATACACAAGAAGTCCAATGGCCCCCCTCCTGGGGAGACTCCATTGCAACCGGAAGACGTTGAGGCTACAAAAACAGCGAAGGCTTTCGTTAAAAACTTACTGCCTCAATTGGACACCAATATCGAAAAAAGTGTTAACAGTATAATTCTTCAGGAGCTTAATGCTGTGTAAGTATAATTTCGAAAGATCTAAGATTTTAAAAGAAGAGCTTTACCAATGGATAATTACGAGACGATAGTTTCAGATTGTTATCTTAGGCTTAACTGTCTTTTTACTGTCTTTTTTTAAGGATGGGAAATCATCAAATGACTTCTTTCGCTCTGGGTGAAGCGGAAGGACGTGTCAGACTCTTACTGACTAAAACCCATTCGTGTTCCTTTTAAAGCCCTTTGCGTTACAGGGCCGCGGTGACTCTTTCGAACAAATTCCGCAACCCCGGCAAATTCAAACCTTGTTCAAATCCTGGCAAACTGTTTTTAAAGTTAATATAGCCAGCCACCAAAAAATATTACAACTGTCACTTTCTAGATAATCTTCATACATAAGGTCCCATTAAAATAGGTGATTTCTAAAAATTTGTCATTTTTAGAAATCATTTGGACCACTAAAATAAGGTCAATATTTAAAAAAAGTAATTAGAAAAACACACTAGAAACTTTCAGGAAAAAAAACAGCTAACAAAAAACAGCTAATGAAAAAACACTACAAATTTTGGTTACCCAATGCATAAACGGTCTTTGTTATCCTCACCACGTTAATAACCTTCCCATAATGAATGTATTTATTGTAGTGTGCCGAAAAAAACATATTTTAACTCTGTGTTAAAATTTGTCCACCTATTTTCGGACCTTATGTTGATGAATAATTTCAGATTCACGCTAGCTTTGTACAACTTCGTGTTCAAGGGCTTCCGGCACGCTACTCTGGATAACTTAGTTCTGCGCATGAGTAACTCAAGGATTGACTTTAACGCCACCGTTCCTTTCTTGTCTGCCGGGGGTAAGCTTACAGCTGATTGCCACACCACACTATTTTGTAACATTATTTAGTTCCTTATCGCGCTTACTTCAAAACTCTTTGCCTGAACAGCTCTAGTCTTGTCTTGTTTCAAGAATCAGGAATTTACATTGCACTGTGTTATGAAATCCGAGCTTTAAAAAACGTTATTCACGTGTCTCCTATACCAACTTTGTCTTCCATCAGAGTGAAGAAGAACACTGATACTAATATAGTCTGTCATTACACGTATTACAGGTACCGTTTTCGTGAATGGTATGATAGATGATAACAGCTTTGCTATTGTTGGCAACTTGAGGTAAGCATGCGACATTCATTATTTAATTTAAAAAGACAACTTGAGGACTTTTCGTCTTTACCTACATGCTCTACATAGCTGAGAAGCTAGAAGAATTCACTGACAAGAGGAATGTCCTCTCCATGTGTCATGTCCCCTAGGTGTGTCAGGTGAGTGTAGTTTGTTAGCTCGGGCTGACAGAACTAACTGATAGACCACAGCGAAGGTAAGGATCCTTATCTGATTCTGTATTCAGATGTATCTGGCAATTAATCAATTAACATCACTATCAAACCACTCTAGCGCAATCAAATTGTTAACCATGTTTATTTAGTACTTTTTCAACTTACCGACACACATTTTCTCCTTGCAGCACATTTTCAGACGATGTCAAAATTGCAGGAATACTTAATATCCAAAAGCTGCCATTATCTTCACAACTAAATGTGTTACAAATCACCGACGCTGATATTACCATTGACATAAGTGACATTATGGTAAATAGTTTTTTACAATTTTATAAACTAAATTGTAGAGGTTTCAATAATCTCCAATTTTTTCATGTTCCAGATTGAATTTAAACTAGTTGAAGAATTAGTGCTATTCAAAATGACATTGACCAAATTCATGAACAAGCCAGTGGACGACATCGTTCACTCTGTATCTAGAGCAGCAGTGAGGCTGATCAACGAGCAGCTGGCGAAGATTCCAGCGGATACCATCATTAACTTTCTGGTACCACCGGCCCTACCGGCTCAGCGTCGCGTTCCGTATCTTGGGATGACTTACCCAAATTACCGATATGGTTATAACTAACAAATATGACTTTACTGTTCAAATTAAATCTATTTTATAAATGGTGGAGTTTTTTATCTGTACCTTAGAATTTCATAATTTTAAATTGGTTAAGCGGTAGTAATACCCGTATACCCGCAAGAAATCAGGGGAATATCTAGAAATAGGGGAGTTTCTAGTGATTCCATTTAAGGTTATCGGACATTCCTTTTAAAAAATCATCAGCTCTTAGAAAAATAAAAATAAAATAACAGAATTCCTCAAGAACAGAACAAAAAATACTGCCGTGGTAATCGATATAGCAATGCAAACTAAATACTTGATTCTCATGTTGGCATATAGAATCGAGCATAATAATGTAGTTTTTCACAGACACTAAATTTAATTTTGTTTCTGTCTCTATTACCACGGCAGAATAATTGTGGAATGAAAGCTATACTGTTTTAAGAGAACAAGAGAACATCGTCTAACTTATCAACCTACGAGTATCTACCTACTTAAAGCTAGAGACCACCACCTAGCACCATTTCGTGTTTCTCCAAATAACGGTGATTTCTCTACTAAGTACGTCAAAGGTATCTTATATCCTTTCTGACCCATTTTTGAAATGCTGCGAATGTGAACAGCACGACAGCCTAACAACTAACAGCACGCAATGTTGAATCTACGAAAAGAACCCTTAATAAAGGTACTGTTAAAGTCAAGTTCCATGTAGATACCAAAAAAATGGCCACGGGTAGAAGGACTTGTTTAATGAATCCAGGCCTGAACACCAAGCCAATAATCGCATTACGTGCTTGGATGTTCATGTGATTGTAAGTGGCAATCAAAGTACCTACCAATTTACTTAACCATGCGGCTAATTGCCGCTAAAAAATAATTTTTAGGTACTTAAGTACACGTAATGGATAACTAAACATCCAGTCTAAATTCATGTTAAGACAAAATCAATTTTTCACGACTGGTTCTATTTTCTATTGAATTTCGAAGTACCTACTTCGCAGTTGTGTCGGGTGGTTGTTAACAATATGTTTGCTTTTCTTATTGTGGCGTTCAGCACTTTCTGCTCAACACAAGCCGGCTGTAAGTAATTAATAAATTATCATCATTTAATATCGTCTTATTATTTTCAGAAAAAGTACTGACGTAGTGCATACAGGTATCGTAATAAATACTTGTACCCCAATATAATTCCATCCATTTCAAACGTATAACTTGGTCTCTGCGAGTCGACTTCTATCTTCGTATGTCTCCCAAAAGCCGGGGAACCCGGGGTCCCGAAATTCGTCAAAGACATGTAAATTTGTTGCAATAAAATATCCCACCCAAATTCAGAAACTAAATTATAGGAATAGGAACCAGAGTAAACAAATAACTAAATTACAGTAAGCCAGAAAATCAAAGATCTTCACCTGCATGCAAAGCTTGGAGAAGGCCTTCCAGAAAATCCATCAATGAAGCACTTTGAACTGGTTGACCAATATGTCTCCCAAATAACTGAGAAGTTTGTGAAGACACATATACTGCAAGACACCCGTCAGTTCAAAGCGATGTATGGACCAATCGAAAACCTTGTTATACCTGGAGTTAAGTTAACGTAAGTTACTCAAAACTAATCGAAAGTTTTCTAAGGTTCAATTGAATTCAGAATCTAGTGTCCATTGAACGAACTGTCGAAGTCTTTCACCTGCTTGTGTGTGGGAGCTCAACAGTACCAGGGTAGGCAGTAGGCTGTTCTATAGATGGTCAGGTGGTGAACAACATAAGCTATGCTGATGATATGGCGCTGTTGAGCCCTTCGATCAGCGCCCTGCGGAGTCTGAAGGGTATCTGTGAGGAATATGCAAGGACGCATGGATTGACATACAATGTTAAGAAGAGCGAATTGCTGGTGTTTCGGGCGGAGCGCATGACGCCTTCCTATGTAGGTACCGACTGTGACACAGGATGGGGTGTCGCTTGGAAGGGTAAGTCAGTTTGTGTACCTTGGTCATGTGGTAAACGAGGACCTGACTGATGATCCGGATGTGGAACGGGAACGCAGTTCGCTGACGGTTCGGTGTATATGTTGGCATGCAGGTTTTCAAGGCGCTCGAAAGAAGTAAAGAAAACACTATTTAGGGCACACTGCCAGTCCTACTATACATGTATCCTGTGGTTCAATTACACGCAGCGTGTCGTCCGTCAGCGCCCTGAAGGTCCAATACAATAACGCCTTCAGGTTGCTGATGGGACTGCCTCGCTATTGCAGCGCTTCAGCGATGTTTGCAGACGCGCAGGTGGATGGATTCCATGCCATAATCCGTAAGAGGGCGGCATCGCTGATGCGCAGGGTGAGGGACAGTTCCAACGGCTACCTGAAGGTTGTTGTTGAACATACAGAGAGTCCTCTATGGACGCAATGGATACGCAGCCATATTAAATAGTTTAAGTTTTTTTCGCCATGTATTATTAACATAGTCTTTAAGTTTTTATGTATACAAACACTATGGACAATTAAGTCTGAATTAAAATAAATTGAATTGAATTGAATTATGTATATGAGCTCACAGAGTGCATTTTGTGCCATGAAGTCCATCTAGCAGCGATCTGAGTGAATCACAAAAAAAAACATGCAATGCATGTGGTTCTTTGTTCATATTGGTTATTTCAGACGTCCAATCATCCTCAAGAATATCCGTATCACTGGACTAAGGCGATTGCAATTGAAAGGCCTCCAATGGCGCATGGAATCAAATAAATTGTGGTGTAACGCCACCTTACCATCCCTTCTAGTAGAAGGTAAGATAAATATGATCTACATTACAAAATACATTATATAGATAACCCTGCCCTCCTTCTGTCCGGCCATTGAGGAATTTGCCAAGGGGTAGACAGCACCAGATCTAAGCAACAGTCGAATAAAAGTATGTTGGCCGCCAAAAGAAAGATGCGAAGAATCGTCGGTTCCCATAACAATCTACTGTCTTCTATATTCATAATAGTGATCGAAATAAGTTTGGCTAAGTTTAAAAGATTACCGAATAGTAGTCAGGACCTGTTCCAACTATCAACCGCAACAAGCAATAGGTAGGTACTACGGTAGATATCCTGCACAGCAAAATTTCTGGTTACTAGGGTTCAATCTACTGCATTCTACATACCTTGTATTAAATATCAAGACATGTATTGTTTATTATAAACGTGAATCTTCCATATAATCTTCTTCTTCTCTTATATACAAAAATCAATTGCTGTTCGTTAGTCTCTAAAACTCAAACTTTTTTTTTTCTTTTGTATTGTTCGCTCTATTAGAGGAGTGGTTCAGAAAAGAAAAAGAGGTTATAAAATAATGTTCCGATATTTCAGTAACTTTTGACAACGTGCAAATAGAACTGGACAAACATTTTGGTGGTGGTAAATTCGATACCAGCATTCGTTTGAGGTAAGTAGTTATGGTTCTTTATCTAAATCTGCTCACCTTTTCCAAGCTTTCTCCCAGGATCATCTGCCTCCTGAACGTGAACTGCAGTGGCCTATATGGAAAGCACTGAAACGGTTGCGCATCCAGGTAGGCCGCTGCAAACACAACCAGGTGAAATGGAGTCATATAGTTCAATGCCAGTGCACCACCCCTGTTCAAAACACACGTTGGAGTACCTCAGGGGTATTCATTAAGTCCTCCAAAGTACAAGTGAATAGGACTTGTACTTTGGAGAACTTAATTAATATCACCGATACTGCAAATAACGCGGACACACACAATCACACACAATATAAGGAGACTATAGACTCCAAAAGAAGAAGTTCTAAAGAAGAAGTTCGAAATCTCTTGATCGGAAAGCGCAACGTAATCCTCACAGCTGACACAAACTACGACGGAACAAACAAGGTACCATTCCACACACACATGTCCAACACTACATACCTCAGCGATGTTCGTTCCGATCAAGGTACCAAAGCTCAATGGCAAGCAAAGACCAATTCGACGATTGAACAAACTCCACGGATCCAGTAGTTCTACCTGTTCGCTCGAGACTCCCTGGATATTGAATCTGCAGGCAGGAGATTTTCGATATCCTTAGCCAGTGCAAAAATGACCATATTCCCAAAACATTTTATGCGATGGGAATGATTAAAAATATATTTGTTTGTGTTGCAAAAAGCTTAACTCTTGTAGTATCCGTCTGCTGGATCTGGAAATTGATGCGTCTGCACGCTACAACGTTCAAGTGATGCCTATCAAATCAAACGTTTTCATAGACAAGGCTGAAGCAGACATCTACGCCAGGGATGTACTGGTAAGTCAAATTTTACATTTTAAAGTCGTATAAGTATTGTTACAAGCTTGGGGTTTGTGACAATAAAAACAGCCGATTAAATAACCAAAATGACACTAATTATAAAACACAAATTCACTACTGATTACTTTAATCGCACCATCGCTTCCGAAGTATCGCAAATCCAATACTGACCCGGTCGCGGACTATGCGGTCCTTATATGGGTCAGTTAATTCTAAAAACTTCTATTGTCGAAACATCAGGAAAGTTCGCCTAAATACCGGTCCCGACTGACCAGATGTCGAGAACCCTAGAATGTTCTAGCATAGAAAATACTAGAAGGTACTTGTCTCTACTACTTCTGCTACTCGATACTAGATGGCGCTAGTAGTAACTAATGTCGTTATGTACCCGGCATTAATTCTGGCGATTATCAACTGTTCTATTAAATGAGCCTCATGTGATTTACAGTTGTATTATTATAAATCATTATGTACAAGCCAAACTACACAGGGTGATTGGTAACTGAGAGAGTTCCTTCAAATGTCAAAGTCAAAGCATTTATTTCAAATAAAACATTAACAGGTACTTTTGAATTGTCAAAGTTATTCCGTCAAAAACATGAAGCTATTTGCACGTTCCAAAGCGTAGATCTCTATGGAGAAGAACGTGCAAGAAACTCCACGGACACTCTTTTAAAACATTTTATGTTTACATAAATCCTGGTTACATTAACCTTGTTGCTTCTATATATAAGAACAATGTAAAGAAATAAAAAAAAAATAACAGTACCTATCAAATATTAAAATGAGCCAGTGGCAATTAAGGGATGAACAGCCTCCACTGACGACGCCCGTTCACGAACATGACGCGTGCATCAGCTCCATTCAGCACAACCATTTTGAAGGGAACTAAATGATCCGATACACGCGCCACCATCAGCGAGATATTGGAGTGGAATGCATGTTCTAAGCTAATATGCAAAGATTTGGACCCCTGTAACTTGGGGACCAAATTAGTTAGATGTTTTGCAGAGGCCAGGACCAACGTACGATTCATGGGGCCGAAGCCTAGCAGTAGCCTAACTTATTGACTGAATACCTGTGTGCCGTTAGGCGTACTACCGACTTCTATGACTTCTCGTATATATAGCCATCTCCATTGTTGAGTAAAGGTCTCCTCTCCTCTCTTGTTCGCCACTTTTTCCGGTCCTAGGCCTTTCGCATACAACCGGGTAGGGTTGTATACGAAAGGCCTAGGCCTAGGCCTAGGCCTAGGACCGGCTCTCTCTCTCTCGATGACCTTAGTAGTCTCAAATAATGTATTATAATTACCCATACTTGTGTTTTTTTAGTACGAAATCAAGGTCCAGCAAGGATTAGAGGAAGTAAGATACGTACTGGCGGAAATAATGAATAACTCCTTAGAAGACATAATGGATGCTGTTCTCAAAGTGGTTGTCAATGAAATTAATGAAGAGCTGCTCGTTAAGGTGGACCCTAACTATGTTACGGATTACCTGGTCGCAAAGGTGCCACGGTATTCCAACGTGCCCAAAGAATTGATAGTCATTAATCCGGCGTGATAAAAATTAAATTAAAATAAAAAACTTAGGTTTTTTTATATCATTTATTTATTACCTAAATACCAGAAAGCCAATTCTCGTACTTACTTAAAAAGCTTTCAAAGTCAAGCTGCAATAACATCTCAGTGACAATTAATGTGGTCCAAATATAGAAAAATATGGCCTACTTGCTCAAACCAGATTTGTTTTCTTTAGTAGCTCACTCGGGGCCATTATGTATAAAATATTTGTTACTTAACTTCGTGTTATATACTAACTCAGACCGCAAGCTCCTAAAAAATATGAGAATTACCCCTCTGCTGTTATCAGTATCCTTCTTTTCAGAACAAACGACAGATGACCATAACATGTTTCATTACGGTAAGACAAGGGTAGTTGGTAAAGAGGAATTACAATAATCTTTGCTGGCGATGTTCAAAAGCTGCGAGGACGTCATTGTAGCCAGATAGTCATTGATAACTTGCTTCAACATGGCCTTCGCAGCCCCCACTAACTCGCTTCGATGGTTCTCGACAATCTTCATAGCACTGCTGTTCAACACTTTGTTGATTGGCCACGAACTGTCCGCTAAGTCAACCTGAAAACAAATAAAAAAATTATCCACCTATGCTAGGGTTGCCAACAAAAAGTTTAAAAACAAGACGCCGTAATAGAGTAGTGTAACTGTTGCAATGCACAGAGAATGATACTGCCCATTCTCTGGTGAGTCTCTTAGGCGCCGCTTACGACACCTACGGGAAGTGATGAGATGGTGCTATTCTTTTACGTCCGACACCATACAGAATGATATGTAATATTAAATTGATATGTAGTGACAACAGGTTAAATGAAATTCAGGTAAGTAATAATAATAATCATTTTTAATATTTCAATTATTCAAGTTGAAAACAAGTTATCTTACTACTATAATAAATTCGAACGCTAGATCACGCCAGAACGGCCGAACGGCTCTGCAGGAAATTTGGCAAGGAGATAGATATTTTTTTCCCTTAGGATCATTTCCGACATTCACACGGGCAAAGTGGCTGGCAGAAGCTAAGTTAAATAAAATACCTATGTATGAAACAAACATTTTAGTTTGTAACAAATTCTTTTAACTTAGTCTCTAATAAATTCTAATATTACAAACTTACTTATTTTTAATATAGTATGCTTAGTCGAGCTTACAGTGAAGTGATTGATCAAGTTATCTACGGTTGAATTAATAAATAGTAGATAATATATACCTACATAGTTTTGAAGATTGTAGCCACAATTTTTGTCAGTTATCGATTTCCCTGTGAAATTTAACCCCTGTGCAAAAGTGCTCTTTAAAAACCCAGTACGCTGCTTAAAAACTAACCAACTCTAACCTTTGCGCACAAAACGGGAATAGGTAGGTACTTTCATTTTGCGTAGGTACAGCTAAGGACTCAGACACAGACTACGACAGGGAAGTCCATCCTTGTCGGAGTCTGTGTTTGTACCCCACAAGAAATTCCATTCACTCTTTAAATCATGAGTGAATAGAACTTCTAGGCAAGCATGCTTCATCGTCGACCACATAGCTTTCCATCAACAGATATTGTGTTCAAACACGAGCCTATCAATCCATTTTTATGGCTAACTAGCACTTCGCACGCGACTTCGTCCGCGCGGATTTAGTAGGTACTCCACAAACTTCAACGCCCCCTCTAAACCTTTTTAAATGTAAGTTTTGGAAAATTGTTAGATCTGTTTCAAATATCCCACTTTTAGTTTGTTCATTCCAATTTCCACGTAAATTGTAAAATGCAATAATGTCTTCCCTTAAAAAAAATCATCACCGCTCTTCGCCCCTTAAGGGGTTTCATATCCAAATATTT
>NDFZ01003504.1:15193-29671 GCA_002192655.3 Mamestra configurata
ATTAACATTATAATAGGCTTTTTCTGTCAGTATTCTCTTTAATGTTCTCTTAAACTGGTCCGTATTTAAATTCTTAACATAGTTAGGGATATTATTATAAATTATTGGCGCTCTGCATACAACGCTTTTATACAGTAGTGCTGTCTTAGCTGGCTGTACACGAATTTTACTATTATCCCGGCGAATTCGTATTATAAGGTCCGATATTCGAGGAAACAAATGGGGGTTATTTCTGACAAATAGGGCTATTTCCAAAATATAAAGTGACGGAAGTGTGAGTATTTTATGCTTTGTAAAAAGTGGCTTACAGCTCTCAGTACTTTGGATACCGAACATGGCTCGTAGGCATCGCTTTTGCATTATAAATGCCATATCTTTATTTGATGAGTTGCCCCAAAAAATAATGCCATATCTGAGGACAGATTCAACAAGTCCATAATAAGCCGAGAGTAACACATCAGTGTTGATGGATGGAGCAAGTTGGTATAAAGCATATGATTGACTACTGATTTTTTTACATAGTTTGTCAATGTGTTCTTCCCAATTTAGTTTACTGTCTATAATTAAACCGAGGAGACGGGCATTCTTTACTTCATCTATAGTGTAATTATCATGAATCAAATTTACATTTAATGGATTATGCGATCTTTGTCCAAAGTGCATTATATTGGTTTTTGATAAATTTATTTTTAAATTATTATTATCAAGCCAAGAAATTATAGATGTCAGTGAATTATTTATGTCAGATTTATAATTGTTAATGTCATTACATGCAATTGAAACTGTACTGTCATCAGCAAATAAAGTCATAGGTTGAATCGTTGCCTTTGGAAAGTCGTTGATATAAACAGTAAACAACGGCGGCCCTAGCACACTGCCTTGAGAAACACCGTATGTTACATATTTCCTCACGGAGCTGAATGTTTCTTCTGTTTTTGTTTTAGGATTCACTCTAGTTATTACCGTTATTTGTTGTCGATTCGAGGGCATTTTTATACCCGTCGTAACTTTTAAACGAAAGGTCCGATTTGAATTATTTAAAGTGTAATTTACATGTACTATGTACATAATCAATCTTAATAATTAAACCATTTAAATGGATAAGGATTAATATCTTGATACCAAAATCATCACTTTTCTTTCCAACTGGGCTTTGACTGAATAATTTTAACAATAAGCGGTAATTGTGACTTAACCATACTAGTTACACATATAGACTCGCGGACTTTTTTGTAGGAAATAGTGAGTAGGTACTTAAATTATGTAGAACATTATTTTTATTTATCATCAATAGTTTTCGCAGCGCATGCGATGAAAGACATTTTTTTACACCTTGGGTTACATTTTTCAAGTTTTAGTAGGAATCCCTAATTATTTCTGGAAATAAATTTAGCCTATGTTACTCGGTGAAGATGTAGCTTTCTAACGGTGAAATAATTTTTGAATCGGTCCAGTAGTTTTTAAGTTTATTCATTACATAAAAAAATACAAATATTTTCTCTTTATAATATTATTAGTGTAGATGTAGATGTATATGGAAAAATACTGGTATTCAGCAGCATCTGGTTAGACTGGAAGCTGAGCCCAACATAGTTGATTATAGGTAGATTGAGTGACTTCTCGAAAAACTGGTCACCAGTGGCTAAGTACCTAGATACTATTACCTACAAGTTCCTACTCTGTCGTGGTAAATACAAGACATCACACGACTCATGACTCTTCTAGTATTGCGACCTGCGATCTGTTTAGTTAGTCTCATTGAGATTGTGAGTAGGTACCTATTTTGTAAGGGTTTAGTAAGGGTGTCTTAGGCGGTCAGTCTTATCATATCAAATGTTTTATTAAAAAAGATAAGTACCTAACTTAGGTAGGGTCTTGTTTGTTATGCGTGTTATAGAGGTCCAACAGCACGCACAACGCACGCACATCATGCAATAGATTTGCTTTGTTTTATTTCCTATATGACGCATCTTATTACACTACCGGTACCGCCTGCCTCCATCATATTAAATAGAAGGCTATTTCCCGCAATTATAAGGAATGTTTGCATTTGCGTCTCAGTCACAAACTGGAGAAATGTGAGGTTTTGGGAATGTTTGCGATGACTCGCATCGCAGCTTTCTTAATCAAACTGTTTGGAAATTAGAGGTGTTTTGGGAATGATTGCGGTGACTTGCATCGCACCTTTCCTAGAAATAAGGAAATTGGTAAGAAACTTGGTGCATTATACAGCAGGGTCAAATTAAACTGACGAAACAATGTGATGGGTGATGGTATAAGTATGTAATTATTACGCAATGCACTCCTCGTTGTATAGCGCCGTGCGCATCCTATACGATTTTTTTTTAATTTCCATAAGAAAGAAAGAACTCCACCAAGGAGTTCCGCATTACTAGAATAAATAAGCTGAATGATCGAACCTCCTTGGAAGCGCTTTTGCAATAAACGTTTAATACGTTTGTCTCACTTAATACTAAAGAAAAACTGAGACGAAAGATGTAGTTCTAATTTTCACCGCGCGTGCGTGGCGCCATTTGGTAATTCGCGCTATTTTCATAACAAACGTCAAAGATTGCGCGACACAAATACAAAAAGTTTTTCATCCTTACTCTTACCATTAAATAACTCTGTCTGTCTGTCGTGCTTTCACGAAAAAACTACTGAACCGATTTAATTTATTTTTCTTTCTTTCTTTCTAGAGCCTGAGAAAGGGCATATACTTTTAATGCGAATAAAGGGTTGTAAGGGGTTGAAAGGATAAAAAGTTGTATGGAAGTATCGTAATTTTTAGAGCAAGAAGCTTGAAACATATTTTTTAGGCTGTTGATTTGATATTGCTGCGGATCAGTTGAACAAAGGTGACGGATGACGAGAGGCAACATGACTGGTAGAGAATACCTCAACAGTCCGTCTATGTACCACTACTGTACATTTATTTATTTAAGAAGGGGTGCTCTTGACTATAGTCAGTTCAGAGATGACAGAGATCGACGATGGATCGAGCTTACCCAGAAAAAGCCTGTTCACTCTAACTAAAACAAAAACAACATAAAGTTTAAATAAATACTTCGCTCCGCCTTGATATAAAGTATAACGGATGAAATTATGTAATTTCATTCCTATTTTGACTCCTTTCTTTCAAAATTAAGAACCAGAGCTCACGACTTACCTGGATACTAGCAACACTAAAGCTCAAGTTGACGTCGTTAACTTGTATGGCAGTGCGCTTCGGAACTAGCCTTGTTCCAACCGTTACTTTTACGTTTTTAAAAGTAGCTCTGAAACATAAAATCCATAGTAAATATCAGTACCTAAGGATGTGCCTATCTATATCTCCTATCCTATACGTACAGATAATAATTTTCTTGCGACTACTTACTTCATCAATCCTGACCCTTTTAGCGTATACATCACGTATGCACGTCCTTTCAAACTATAATTCTCTGAAAAGAGGAAAAAAAGAGAGCGTTAGGTAGTATCGATCTTTAAAAATGAAACACGAAATCAAAAACTTATTCTTGATGTCGTGTCGTTGAGTTCAGATCAGAACAGGAGTTAGGATAGGCCAAGAGATTATTATTATTATTTAAGATACATTACCTTTGTCTAGGGATTTTACTGTATGGGTGTTTACAAACATTCGTTCATTTCATATACACAAACAGCCAAACTCGGAACAATTACTGTAAGCCACATAAATATTTGTTCCGTGCAGGAATCAAACCCACCACACGAAGCGCAGCTACCACGGCGTCTTCCGTGCCGTCAATGTACTCAAGGGCACCGAAATCCGTGCGATTTTATCGGGCAAGCTGCTCGTGCCTGATAAAATTGTCGAGCTCAAATTCAAATTCAAATTCTTTATTGCGAACTAAGTGTACACAATTTTGAAGATGTTAACCATGGGTAGGTTCTTAAAACTTAGTTGCCTGTTAAATAATATTATGTTGTAAATTATATTCGTCATTGTAATTTGCTCATCCATCATAAATCTGATCTTATATGTCCTGTCTTGTCCTAATTTCCGTTAAAATAAAATAGTATTTTATTTTTATTAAGTTTCCCTACCTTTATAAAACAAACGTGACATTGGCTAAATGTACAAACCGTGCGAAGCCAAAGAAAAAAAATACTATTGCTAAATACTGCAGTGTGGGATGTTTTATTGCGTAATGTATTTTTAACTACTTGTTATTGTGTCATAGCTACTGATGTTTGATTTAACTAAAATTGAGGCCGTGTAGATATATAGAGCAGGGTGAGTAAATATCAAGAAGGTTTATGAAATGAGGTTTACATGAATCTGTTTGGTGTATCCCACATATAGATCTAATTCACGTTTTCTGTGCCTTGAACGCAATTTCTTTATCAGTTGAGTATCCCCAATATGGGTGTGTAATGTTTGGTGTAATAACAGATAATATAATATCACTTGAAATAACGTTAACATGAAATAATTTTCATATCTATAAAACACATAACCTAATTTCATGTGTGTTCGCCCTTACGTAACAAAGGATAGACGTCCATAGGTGCCTATCCTTTGTTACAGCGGGCGGGGGTTGCTCTCCCTTCGCCCCTCCGGTTTTTATTTACACTCTAGGGGTAGCAGCCAAAAGACTATGTGAAGTCGGGGTGCCCCGATTCGGTTTTGGAACAGACTCGATCTATTTAACTACAAGTTAAAGTATATTAAACGCTACTTATAGATTTTGAATATTATGGTAACTGAATATTATTTCAAGTGTGCATTATCAATAATTCATAATATGATTTGATCGTTATATTAAAAAAGTATATTAAATGAAATTAAGGCATTTATGAACTTTTGTTTTCATTTTAAGCGCCCGTAACTTTCTAGTGCTAAGCGTCTCTGAACTAAACCACGGACAAACAGACAGACAGACGGACATGGCGAAACTATAAGGGTTCCTTGTTTACTACGGAACGCTAAAAAGGTGTCATTAACATTGAGCACCTACCTGCAGTTAGCGTCAACAGTGGGAAATGAAGAGTCGTAGATGCTTGCAAGTCTGTCGGAGACAGAGACAGTTGTTCAACCGCGAACTTATTTACACCAGCCAGTTGCATGTCGCCAGTAGTGTATGTTATTCTAAAAAAACGCACATTATAGAAGTGTTATGGTTAATGGTATTCAACACTCCTTGCTAGAAACTCGTTCTTGAATGCCGAAAAAGAGTGTCGGAGTCAGCTACCTACTACCGAGCGACAGTTCACAGTCAGTACCTTTTCTGTTTGGAAACTCGTTGAAATGTGACTTAATATGACTAGCATAACCTGAAATCAGCACGTATTCCCGAAGGGATGTTGCAGGCACTTTTTTCACTTAAATTCAAGTCATAATGTAATAAGTTGCGAGCTACCAACTGGGTACAAATCGGAACTCTGAGCTGCTACTAAAATTTTACAGATGGACAGACCCTAGAACACTGCCCAACCCGGGACTGGAACGCTCCTCGAACCCTCATACTCAGCGGTAGTGCTTGCGACAAAGAGAATTTAAAAAAAAAGAATTAGGTTGAACTGTACGGAACGGATGTTTTTAATTGTGTGAAAACTGTGAAAATTGATTAAGCCAATTAAACCCTTGTTTGTTGTTTCGAGCAACTAACAAGAGTTGAGTGCCACAATCAACCACTATTTCATCATAAAGGTGTAGGTAAGTTAGTAGGTACTTACTTTATACCAAAGCCTTCATACACGCCATCCACAGATGGAATCCATATCGATTCTAGTGATGGAAGTTGTAAAGAAACGTCTCCGTTGCGCCATGTCGTCAATAAGTCTAGAACTTGACTCTCGACACAGTTCTTGGCTGTTAATAAAAAATATAATGTTTTGTACAAAAGAGCTCAATCACAAACTGTAGGTACCTACTACAATACCATTTTTTTACAAACATTTTGCCAGTTCTGGTAAAAGCGGTACCTACTGAGGAAACCTGGAGAATACTACCCGGCCCAGAATCAAACCCATACTACAAACAGATCTCTTGTAAGCTTGTGACGATGAGGTATGTACCTACTGCGGACGCCAAATTATACAGAAATCCGTACCTACGTTTAAAATTAAAAAGAAATAGCAAAGTCCCTCAAATAGGGTTGCCACCCGTACTACAATCTAAAGCAGGGGTTCCCAGTGTGCGCCGTAGAAAGTAAAAAAAGGCGCCACAAGACGCTCCTCTTCGGGAACTAGACTTAGATATTAAAATATAACACACAGTTCCAAACCCGTTCGCTGCTAAGTATTTAATTTTCTTTTGTGTATCAATATTTGAAAAGTACCTACTCAACATCATACTGTGGTGGTTTTTAATTTTTGTGCCTAGAATAATTGTAATCAATTTTGGCAAGCTAGGGCGCCAGGACATAATACTAAACGGTGTAAGTGCGCCACGGATTGAAATAGTTTGGGAACCCCTGATCTAAAGCATTGTACAAATGTACATACCTACTATATTTTAGGGATGTTGCCTGGGTTAAAAAAAATATGATTATATTTAGTTATATTTATTTAAAGTGGATAGAAAATATTGGATACGTATTTTTTATTTTTATCAAATCAATAAAAAAAATACGAAGATAAAACGCATCAAAGGTAGGTAATGGAGTGGGGGCTTGTAATGTCACTTTCCAATAAAAAGTGTACTGGTAAGTGACGTCACACAAGTTTTCAACGCACTGTCTCGTCTTCATTTTTTGTTTACGTGACTAAAGAAAAAATAAGTGTTCAATATTTTTTGGAAATCTATCTGACGGACTAATTAGATTTTTTTAGACAAATGCCCTATTGAACTACCTATAATTTATTTATGTAGTATAGAAAGTAATAAAGTACCTACGCAAAATACTATATTTTCATCACTAACTCAAATACCGAGTATTTTTAATAAAATCCCATACGAGGCCGAAATACATTTTAGTAAATAGCAGTTTGAAAAGGTGCTAAAATTTTGATCTTGCTGCGCTCGCTCTCGTCACTGTCGTATTTCTAAAATTCTTCAGTATAAGTTTACTTGACTCCTATTTCTGAATGAACGATCAAAAAATGTATCTATTATAGGATACGTTTTTAATTTTAAAATATTCCAGCTCCCGGCGCATCGTTTGCATTGCATTTATATTTCTCTGCAAAGCCAAATGCCCTGACAGGCTTAGTACGAATCATGGGACGTGATGCTGATTATGATTCTTGCCTGTCTCCCAAAAAACATCAAAGAAAGGTCTAGGTTCTAAAACAATTTTTAATAAATAACGAGAAATTTAAAACCAGATTAAAAATGTGTGGTATTTTACAAAAAATACTATTTTTCTATTTATCCCAAAAAAAGGTGGCAACCCAACCCTCAAAGGAGGCATTACATCTGTTATTATAACTTGTCAGGGAATATTATATTATAGACCTATTAGTCAGAGGAGTAGGTACCTTTAAGCTACACATATACACTTCTGGACACATCTATTGGCCCACCTTAGAGTTCAGGTTTCGATGGCCCCTACCGAAATATGATTGCTAGATTGAACAAAAACTGTTGATGCAGTTTTAAACCTGATACATTTTACCATCTTTTTCGATCGTATTGTTTTAAATTTGAATTCAGAATACCATACGACATGGAGCTACGCCTAACAAGTCGGATATGCGCCTTGTTAAAGGCAATTGATTTTTGAATAAAAAACATGTTTTATCAAATAAAGGTTTAATTTAATAACGCGTGTTGCCTCCATGGGCATCTACCACAGCTCTCATACGATTAGGCATAGAGTTTATCAACCGCTCTATGCAATTTTGAGGGATCATCTCCCATTCCTCTTCTATGGCAGTTTTCAACTCCTGCATCGTCTGGGCAACTGGCTGACGAGCCCTAACACGTCTTTTTAGCTCGTCCCACATGTGCTCAATGGGGTTCATGTCTGGGCTTCTGGCTGGCCAGTCCATAACTGTGATGTTCACATCCCGAAGATATTCCCTGACGATGCCGGCCGCATGGGCTCTTGCATTATCATGCATAAAAAGGAAATTTGGGCCCACATAGTCCGCGTATGGTATCACGTGAGGTTCTAAGCACTCACGAATGTACCTTTCAGCATTTAATGTTGGCAGCCGTGGTCCTGTAACAACCTCAAGTTGAGTTTTGCCGCTCGCGGATATACCGCCCCAGACAGTCCATGAGCCACCGCCATAAGCAACCCTCTCTTCAAAGCAGCATTGTGCGAAACGCTCTCCCTTACGTCGGTAGACCTTCTTCCTTCCATCATTGCCATGTAACACAATTTTAGACTCATCAGAAAAGAGTACACGGCTCCAATCTTGCTGTGTCCAATTTAAATGACTGCGTGCGAAATGAAGGCGCGCTGTTCGGTGGGCTCGCGTTAGTTTGGGCCCATTAGCTGGCTTGTGTGGTACCATATCGCGTTCTTTTAACCTTCTCCGAACAGTTCGAGCGCTCACAGATACTCCGTGGAAGTCGCGAAGTTGGTTTTGTATCTCAATGGAGGTAAGGTGACGATTTCTCAAGCTGGTCGTCACGATGAATCGATCCTGCCTTTCAGTTGTGACCCGAGATCGTGGCCTTCCTTGGCGACGAACAAAGCCGCCAGTCTCTAGGTACCTCCGATAAACATTTCGGACCGCAGATCGACTTAAATTAAGTTGAGCACTCACGTTTCTTTGGCTGTGTCCGGCCTGAATAAGTGCCACAGCTTGGGCGGCGACTTCAGGTGAAGTATCCATAGATTATTGATAGAACCTCACCTTAATGTTAAGAATAAGTAATGTTTGTTGCAAAACCAAAGATATCAATCACTTTTTCAAGAATTAAATCCAAGTAAACCAATAAAACCAAGTTTTCTTAGTATTCGATTGTTTGATATCAACAAACAGGCTCCAAATTGTCTTTTGTTTCTTTAAATTCTGTGTTCGAAATTCAAAAAAAGACTATTGAATGAAATTGTGAATGTGCCAGGTTCAAAACTGCATAAAAACTTTTTGCTCGACCTAATATAAAATTTTAGCTAGGACCAAACGAAACTGAAAATACAAGGTGGGCCAATATATGTGTCCAGAAGTATAGTAACTGTAACAAGAAGTTTTCTCTACTTACGAAGGACTTCTGCGCCGAATGTTCCCAAACGTACCGCAAGGGCAAATATAACGAAAAAAATAGCAACGCACTTCATATTAAAACTTCTATAAATAATGTAGAACTATGCGACCGGCAAAAGGAGCGCAACATTTATAGTGTGGCGTACATATTGATGTACGTTTACAAATGATTGGCCTTGCTCATCTATAAAGTATATTATCTGATAACACAGCAAATAAAATAAAGGGATTGCATAAAGAACACCTCTTAATTACTTAGACAAACCAAACAGTGAATCAAATATTAGATATCATCGGTCAAGGCGCTCTAGTTGTGACTTCAAGATAAGCTTACCCTACTGCAGCATTGTATTAAGTGTACCTAGTAGGTACACCAATATCTGCTCAAGTTCAAGTTCTCGTGTACGTGCCTTGATATTCTAAGCTATTCGATTAATGTCAAGACCAAAACATGCGCTGTTAGAAGTAAGCCAAGGGAAACCTAAACGCTCTGATTGTAAAGGTACGCTATGTAGGACGTTGAAAAGTTGAGTTAAATAGGTAGGTACTTCCTATTTATTAGCTATAAATAATAATATAATATAAATACAGTCTACCCTTTCGAGGTGATCTTGTTAGACTATATGAAACAGAAAGAAAGAGGAACAAACGAGCTGGTAGGAGAATCAAAAAAGATCAAAAGATTTTAGAAATTAAAAATAGAAACTTGAGGAGGTGTTGCCAACTTTCAGCTCAATACTGTCGATGAAAGGGCGAAGGAATTTCATACGATAAATCATTGCCAGTAAAAAGCTGCTACTGCGTCAAAAATCAACTTGTCACAAAACGGACCTTCTGGCGTCTGTCAAGTGTCAATTGTCATTGACGAAATGTCAACGTCAACTGTCACAGAATGTCTTCTTTCTGCTGCTGCCGCCGGGCACCGGTGCGGTGACCTAATCCTAAAATAGAAATAATAAACGGAGTCTGTCAAGCTCTTACTACATCTGCTGGACGTGTACGTTAATTAATAAGTGGTACGGTTATTGAAACTGCCTCCATCATGGGCGGTAAGAGTAAATTTCTAGAGTATTACCACGACTTTATGAAGATGTTTACGTGGTCTTTTATTAAGGGGTTAGTTGTAAACCCTGCACAGTTACCATTCGCGGCCTTCCTCCTAATTGTTGCTGAACTAATAATTAATGTGCTGGTGGTGGAACGTGTGCCTTATACTGAAATTGATTGGAAGGCGTACATGCAAGAATGTGAAGGATTCCTGAATGGAACCTTGGACTACAGCCAGCTCCGCGGAGACACCGGACCTCTCGTGTATCCAGCAGGATTCGTATACATCTATTCTTTGTTCTATTTCCTTACAGGCCAAGGTGAAAACATTAGACTTGCACAATATATATTTATTGGTATCTATTTGCTTCAGTTATGTCTTGTTCTTAGAATTTACATCAAAACGAAGAAAGTTCCGCCTTATGTTCTTGTTATAGCAATATTAACCTCATACAGAATACATTCAATCTATGTATTGAGATTATTTAATGACCCCATTGCTGTACTTTTTTTGTATGCTGCTTTAAATTTCTTCATGGACTCTAAATGGTACCTAGGTAGCATATTCTACAGTTTAGGAGTATCAGTCAAAATGAACATACTTCTTTATGCCCCTGCTTTATTCTTCTTTTATTTGACTAATTTAGGTTTCAAGGCAACCATAGTACAACTGTTTATTTGTGGTGTGATTCAAGTAGTATTAGGTTTACCATTTTTGTTGAGCAGTCCAGTAGCATACTTGAAGGGAAGTTTTGACATAGGCCGTGTTTTCAATCATACGTGGACTGTAAACTATAGGTTTCTGGATGTTGATGTATTTGAAAATAAATGTTTTCATTTGTCCCTATTAGCAATACATGTTCTCTTGCTAATTGTATTTATTCCAATGTGTGTCAAATATTTTAATAGTTATTGTCGTCTAAAGTATGTGCAGAAGCAAGTGCAACCTCAAATAGATGCTAAAAATGTAGAAAATAAGAGGAAAAGTAAATTAAAGAAGGAAATGAAGAAAAAGTTAGGCAAGAAGAATGATGAAATGGAAAACTTGACCAAAGAACAGGAGGATTTCATCAATTCATTTGAAACAATGTTGCAGAAGTCTTCTCAGAAGGGTGGCAAGAAAGCAGTTAAGAAACCTGTTGAACTTGACCAAGATCCTCACTATAATATCAATTTTGATATTTTATCTCAATTATTTATCCTACCTATGTTTATTGTAAACTTCATTGGTGTAATGTGTGCCAGGAGCCTTCACTATCAGTTTTATTCGTGGTACTTCCACAGCCTGCCGTACTTGTTGTGGACCAACAATTACTCTGTTATAGTGAGATTCCTGCTTCTAGCTCTTATTGAAATGTGCTGGAATACCTACCCGAGCACGTACTTAACTAGTGCTTTATTACATGTGTGTCATGTCACTGTACTTTACGGAGTTTACAGGAAAATATCAGCTGAATTGAGAATGGTTTCTAAACTAGAATAGTGATTAATATAGTAAAGAGTTATTTGTTTCTCCCATGTGCTTAAAAGATTGTAAGGCATAAAAAGTTGAAAACAAGTTGACTTAAGATTTATTGAATGAAAAATTATGATGTGTTAATGTAACTAACCTAATTAAGGATATTAACTGAAACAACAGCCCTTCACTCTTAAATTGCATCATATATTTATTACTATTAGTGCCTACTCAGCTATTTACGCCTTACATGAATAACTTCGTAAACGAGTGTGTTCATTTTGTACAATTAAGATTTTATGTCTGTAAATATTGTTAAAGTATTTTTAATAAATGTTTTTTACTTGACAGTTTTGTTTTGTAATTTTATTTCCATTTTGGGACTCCCATTCTCGGAACAGTCACTCAATGGGACTGCGTTGCTGTATTACAAAATGTGCATCAGGATAACTGGCATTACTGGCCTACACCTATGTGAAGGTATGGGTTGTGCCGTATATTCCCAGTTGTCCCGCCGACCTGTTCAGCCAGAGTATAATAATAATACGGGAGTTATGATTACATACAGAAAAAAAAAATCCCAGCTGTTATTATGCATACCTACATTTTTAGACAAATGAGAAAAAAATATCCCGATTGTTGCCAGAGGACTATGTCCATGTAAATACCAAATGATACCACCAACCACCAGGTATGGTAAATAAGGAAAATAAAGTCGAGTAGGAAAGTTTCGAAACTGCTCTATTTCTGCCTACGGGGTTTAACATGGATGGCGGGAGCTAAGTTCGCTCCCTAATTCTAGCTCCCCCATTCGAACCTATCCGTGACGGAGTGCCAAGTTCCCGTTTGTATATTTGTGCAAAAATCAAGCAAAAACGGCTGAAGGGATTTGGATGAAATTTGGTACACGTAAGCCCATATCCTGAAATAACACATAGGCTACTTTTTATCCCGGTAAAATAGCATTGTGATGTTTGAGGAGGAAGTGGAAATTTACAGCTGCTGCTGGCGGAGCACTTAAGATTCACAAGTAGTACCAGGAGACCAGAAACATGTCGAGGTATTTTCTGGGCTGGAATTGTGGGCGGGACAGATTCAAAAGCACCAGGAGACCGGAAACGTCGAATTCTTTCGGGGCTGGAATTGTGAGCGGTAAAAATTTACAAATACAAGGAGACCAGAATCATGTCAAATCATTGATCAAGTTGGCTTATGATAGCTACGCGCGGAGCGCGAGGAATCCGTTGCGTCATCATCCCGCATTGCGTTGGACAGCATCAGCAGTAGGGATTTGTAGTTAGCTGTTAGGCGCTTGAAACTAATGGACCAGATGGTATTCCCCCATTTATTGTGAAGGATTGCATAAGAATTTTTAATCTGGCTGTTGACAGTGCAACATATCCTTCGCTGTGGAAACTCTCTCGTGTGACTCTCATACACAAGGACGGCTCGAGGTTGTGCATCTCGAACTACAGGCCCATCGCCATCCTGTCGGCCTTCGGAAAGTTGTGTGAGTCTATATTGAACCGACACATAACCAGACAGATCCGAACGCAACTGAGCGAGTGTCAGGTCAGCATGGATTAAGGCCTTTGTTTATAATGCTTTTTTTTTTTTAAGGATGGGAAATCATCAAATGACTTCTTCCGCTCTGGGTGGAGCGGANCATGGATTAAGGCCTTTGTTTATAATGCTTTTTTTTTTTTTAAGGATGGGAAATCATCAAATGACTTCTTCCGCTCTGGGTGGAGCGGAAGGGCGTATCAGACTCTTACTGACTAAAACCCATCCGTGTTCCTTCTAAAGCCCTTTGCGTTCCAGGGCCGCGGTGACTTTCGAACAAATTCCGCAACCCTGACAGGCTCTGGCCCTAGCGGGCCCCGTATTTTTTGCTGACATTTCTTTGAGGCGCGCGTGAAACACAACGCGCCATCGTTGTTGATTATGCTGTCACTGAGATGGACAAGTAGATGCAGCATACTTTGATTTTAAAAAGGCTTTTGATCGCGTGCATAATGACGTGCTATTGCAAAAGTTTTCAGCCATAGGATTTACACCTAAACTACTGAAATTGTTCTGTAGTTATTTTGGTAATCGTAGGCAGTACGTACAACTCGCCGGTTACCGCTCTGAATCTTCATTTACCCAGTCTGGTGTGAGTCAGGGAAGCAATTTTGACCCAACCCAATTCCTAGTCATGGTCAATGACTTGCCGGGGGTCATTGGGGCGGCGAGGTGCGGACGATTTCAAGATTTATATGGCTGTAAGGACCGCGGCTGACTGTGATGCGCTCCAGCGGGATATTGACAATGTGATAGCCTGGAGCCACCGTAACCGCTTAGAATTTAATCATTCTAAGTGTAAGACAATAACATTCTCTCGCAGTCGCTCGCCGTATGTTTATGCGTACAGCATATCGGGCACCCGGCTGAATATTTCAGAGACCAAATTTTCATGTCTTGTCATATTACTCCTCATAGTTAAGAAATTACGAAACCAGAAGTCCATATTCTACTTCCTAAATAAATAAAGAAGAAAAAATCAAGCCCGTTTTTTCCATTGATCACTTTAAAAAAAGATATAAAGGAAAACGTTACGAAAATCATCATTTTTTGGCATGTCGCGTTTACCATATTTTCATTAAATCCGTGTTACATAAATTCACCGTTAAGAATCTCTTAATTTTTAATATCAGCATTTTATAACAGTTTATTAACTGTCTTTTCATAAAATAAATATTTTAAAAAAATAATTGGAAGACAGTTAAAAACCGCGCAAAACAATGTTCAAATTTTTAACGCCATTTGCGGCAACAGTGCTTGTTTAAAAAATGGCGGTGAAACGGAAC